>JAWRVZ010000071.1:2985000-3187500 GCA_037043235.1 Rhodeus uyekii | reverse complement strand
CTTTAAAAAGGGTAATCATTTTTGATAAGCCTCTAAATTTTAAAATATGCATGTTTTAACCAAAGAATTAATGGTTTGCTTTAATAAATTACAAGCTACACAAATGGATGCTCTCCAAAAATTGGCCCAATTCCCTTCCATTATAAGTGTGTTACAACCAAGTTGTCAACTCCTTTCATAACCTTTATGTCACAGTTTGAAGAAACATTTTGGCTCTGACCTACACTTTTGACCCAAACACATTTTAATGAACCTGATTATAAAATGTTATGATTCTTATTTGGAAAGATATGGAGCTGCTGCTCTCTTGTACCGGTACAAAACTCCCCACCAGCACATGTGCAGCATGTATAAACACACACTCATCAAACTGATACACAACGACTATCCCTCTAGTCCTGTAGCTCTGAGTTCACTTTGTATTCAAATGCTACATAAATTAGCTCCAAACTCCCTTTGGCGAAACCTATATAAACACACACGCCATCGAGGATCAAATTGGTTTACTGAAGACCTCCAGCCCGCGGTGCTCAGAAAGCACTTTTTCTTCACTCGCAGACTTTCCTAACATCTAACTTTCATAACATGACATTAAAACACAGGCTGGTACCTGAAACAGAAATTGGTGATGACAGGAGGGGTTTTGTGAGAGATTAGAGTGGTTTGAGGTTAGTGGTTGTTATCCATTCTGTTTATTTTAATGGTAAAAATAACACAAGACATGGCTTAGCTTCCTCTAGAAGAAAAGAAAAAAGAGGCAAGAGGAAAACTGATCTGCACGTGTAAATGCAGATATTTACTTTTGGTTTTCAGTGCAAATGAACATTTTAAAAATCACTGAACTGAAATCTTTACAATTGTTATGCACGTTGTACACTGAATATTTGTACTTAAAAATCAGTTGCACTTTATTTCAATGGTCCACCTTAGACATTCTGCTAATTTTAAGTAGCTTTGCAACTACACATCCACTAACTCTCAGTAGAGTATTCGTAGGTTGTAGTAGAATAAGTTGACATATAGTTGCAAAGTTACTTAGTCAGAAGAATGGAGGAGCACCACAATAAAGAGTTATCAGATATTAAGCTCTAATCAGCCACTAATACTCTAATGAGAGTTAGTTGACATGTAGTTGCAAAGTTACTTGTAGTTAATACAACGTCTGAAGTAAACCATCAAAACAAAGTGAAAAAAGGAGTCGATAAAAAATCAGCCAGTAGCATTTACTTATAATCACAGCTCAGCCAGAGCCATTGAACTCGGTAAAACCGCAGTCTCCTCCTAATCTCTAACCGTTTCTCCTCCTAATCTCCTCTATATCGCTTTACCATTCAGCATTATGTGCAGAATTCAATGGATCTGATATGTTTTGTGGCCCATCGCCTACACAATCCTGTATCTCTGGACAGAAACAGACTGTGTTTGCGCTGCAACGGTTTACTGACTCTACAACCAGAATTAATTCGACCCATTGGGTCCCCTATCTTTCCTCTAAACTGTGCCATTCACCATTTAGAAAGTAGTAAACGTGTGAAAATTGACTGATTTATAACGTCTGTTTATAAAGTAGGGGGCGTGGCTTAAGATTCCAGAGAGCTTTTGATTGGACAGAAAATCTGATGAGATGCTGAGTGCAGAGTGATGTCATCAAAATCACTGATCCATATTGAAGTGAGAGACTGTGAGTTTTGAATGATTATATCTTCTAAATGTGAATTTTGTCCCTTTTTTGGAGCACACTAGCTTAATAGTAAGGTTAACATATTCGTATTAAAATAAAAAAATTTACACTTTCCATGTCCAAAACTCCCCTTTAGTCATGATTCCTGAAATAATTCCCATCACACTTAACTACAATAATGGCATGTTTTCACATGAGGTTTAATTAATGTTTAATGACACGGGGAAAGCCACAAATGAGCCTCATAAACCAAGGCACTGTGAGAATTCTCCATTAATAACAAGCAGTGTTGAAGTAAACGTTGTTCAGTTCATTTTCTTTTACAAGCGTAAACTTTGTGTTAACGAATGTTTGGTATTTTGACATCATAGCTCTCCAATAATGTGTCTGAACATTGTGTTTTAGAAACACTTTACTATATTAAATGCCATAGACTAGCTTTCATTATAGCTTTCCTGCAGCTCAAACAGTAGAGTGTGGTGCTGGCAACACCAAGGTCATGGGTTTGATTCTCAGGGAAAGCAAGAACTGATTAGAATGTTAATGTGTTTCTTGAATGTAATGTAAGTCGCTTTGGATAAAAGCATCTGCCAAATGTAAATGTAAAAATTTGCATGGAAGAATTAGTCAATTAATTTCCATAAACATAGTACGCATTTTTTCACTATTCACAGATACACAACATCTCAATGACTTTCTACACTTGCAAATGTACAGTAGAGTTCAAATGCATAAACTGCACTGCCACAAATGAGGTAACGTCACATCAAGAGCAGAACAGACACATGCAGTTCATGTGAGTAGTTGACAATGCACATCAGCGACCTGTTAAAAGATTTGGTTGTGAGTTTCAACATTGTATTTTGTCAAAGCACACAGCTCTTCAGAGGTGCTGACAACACAACAGAGATAATGAAGCAGTGCTAAAGACAGATGGCCTCTTTTATCAACAAATGACAAAAGGAAAAAGAGTAAGACAAAGAGAAGTAGGGGAAATGAGAAAGAAAGACAACTAGATGTTGAGAATGAGAAATGACTGAGTATTTGTCTGACAGACGCACATAGTCACAAACATACCAAATGTGAGCAAATGCATACTGCTATTTAAAGAAATCTAGAAAACACAACAGCAGAATAAACTGAATGTGCGCTTAGAACAATGTGAGATTGTGTAGCAACAACATTATGTGCGTTGCAGTACAATTTCACACTTACGGCTCTGCTAGTCAATGTGAATGTAAACTCATCTGATTACTATTTTGATATATAATTCTCTCCATCTTTTGTAATCATTATAACAGCTTTTCGCAGCTGTTCTGAACTCAACAGAGACTGATATACGCCAGAACTGCTTTCAAAGTGACAGATAGTTCAGCCAAAAATTTACAGAAATTCATGATGATGAATCCAAACACATACGACTTTTCAAATGTAGAAAGTTAAATGTAAAAAAAGTGCAGCCACCATCATTTTTTTATTCCAAAATGCTCAATTAAAATGTCATTAAAGTACCGGTAGTTGACATTTTTCCAGCACATTCACTGAAAAACTTGACCTCTGCGCCATATTTGCATGTGGACAGTTGATGGGAAGATTGTACTTAAGACCTAAACTTCTCGTCACACAAAGCTTACGACTTCAGAAGACTTGGATAAGTATACTTTTACGAAACATATATGTCCCTATTCAGTTTTGCTGTATGGAAAAGAGTGGCTATGACATTCAGGACATTAATATTCTACTTTTGTATTCCATAAAGGTTTGAGGGTGAGCCATAATGCCATAATTTTTATTCCCTTTAAAAGTTAAAGAATATGAGTTGTTTGTTGTAAATGGTTCAGGTAAAAGCCTAAGCACAACAACAAAGTCCTTTAAGTGAAATTAATAATTAATTAAATTTAGAAAATAATTAATTTAATTAAAGTTTTTAAGTTTTTAATAATTTTAAATATAAATGTGCACAGTTAATGATGATACTCTTAATTTAGAGTCCAAAATTATTTCATCACATGTATCAAATTATTCTTGCTGTACGACAAGATGTAGTTCAAGTTCAGATGGATTTAATGACAATAAGCAAACAGAGAGACAGCACAACATAGACTGATTCCCTGTTACACAGTCTTTACCTCAAGTGAATTTTTTGTTATAGCATCGTTTTTATTCACTCTGTATGTCATTCTAAGCCTGTATGCTGATAGTTCTTCCATGGTAAACAGCAAAAACATAAAGAGATCATTTTGAAATGGTACACATCATCTCTTTTTCTTAATGACGGTTCATAGTGACCATCTGTTAAGCTGGACTAGACAAAAATAAACAATACATGTTGCATGAATCTATTTTGTGTTATATTTATGTTGTTTTTTGAGCTTCAGAGATGTGACCAGAAGTGTTGTTACTTGGAAAAGAGGTACGTGGACATTCTTCTAAACGTCTCTCTTTTGTGTTCCCCTGAAAACAGCATACTGGTTTAAAAATCATTAAAGTTAATAAATAATGGGCAGTTTTGGGTGAAGTTAGTTTTAAAGTAATGTGTCACAATATTGCATAACTCCCAAAAAATGAAGTTATGTAGTTACTTTTAATGGAATGCAATATGTTACGTTACGTTTGTGTTACGTTTCTCATGTGGGCTGGGCTTGCTTGTTTGTTTTTTAATAACAAAAAACTTCTGTTACTTGTAATGCATACCAATAACGAGTAATAATAATAAATACATTTATATGTGTTATATCTGTAGAGCTGGTGTGATGCGGAGACCAACGAGAGAACGCGGAGCTTACAACCAAAAACACTTTATTCAATAAACTGAAAACAAAAGGCACACGATGGTGCAAAAACTCGGAAGGGGAACAAAGGGATACATCCACACACTTGCACTTCCAGGTAAAACACTACAATCACCGACAAGGACACAGGGAACATGAAGGGATTTATACACAAGGGCAAATTGGGGACAGCTGACATAATTAGCAGGGTAATGACTAACAAGACAGGAGTGGGAAGGATTTGGGAGACACAGGGGAACCCGGATGTGACAGACGCGACAAGACTGTGACAATATGTTTAAAATATAAAATTTTATTTTATATTTTATTTTCTGATTTATTTGAAAATGTATCCTGTCACTACTAAATGTTTTTTAAATGTACAGTATCAGGGGCATGGATCATAAAATGTATAACCTAACATACATATAAGTAACATAAATGTAAAAAAACAAAAAATAAACAGGGGATAACGTAGATAATGCAAACACAATACCGAAGTGTAGTGTTTCTTCCCATGTAGCGTATTGGATAGACTACACACAATAATGTATTACTCTGAACTTCATATTTATTATTATTGAACACACATAACTCGTGCTGCTCCCAGTTTAATACTGGTGAATCACTCGTCGCCCCCGGTAACCTCCCGCTGTAAAACCAAGATGGCCTCTAGTGGAGATCATATGCAATTACACATAAATGAGGCGGTTTGAGCTGCTCCGAGTGCTGAACACCTCTAGCATCGGCAACTTTAGGCAGCTCATATCTCAAATATTAACTCGGACCTCAAAGCAAAAAATAGCTTGAAGGCTTGCTCATATCTCGGAATGCTCATATGTCAGGACGCTCGTATCTTAAGCTATTACTGTATAAATACATATTTCTTTTAATTAATTTATTTTTTCAACAAAAGGACAATTTGAAATCATTTGGTTTAGTTTTAACTCCAAAAAGAAATTCACAGTTGTAAAAATGGAAAGATGTAAATACCACAGTAAAACTGACAAAGGAAAACCATTTCCCTGACCTGTGTCTGCCCCACGATCTAAGGCATCCATCAAACATTACATAAAGTAAATCTTCCACGGCTATCTTTGGGGAATACGCATGAAAATGAGACTTCCACACACACAGAACTCACTAGAGGATGTGTCCAAAAGCTGCATCGAATTTGATGAATGAGTGTATGTATGCATTTCTGTTGAAGAGATGAAGAACATCAGACCCTCCATATGGAATTCAAACATCATTATGTTAATGATGAGGGGCATAAACAAAATGGATACAGATACATATATAGTACATACACACATGGATATCTGTAATGCCAAAACATTACAAATAAAACAAATACATTTGGCAGAAGACAAAGCCACCATTGGGAGAGCTGTGAAATCCTGTTTTAAACACAGCTGCTGTTTTGTAGACAGTTAAACAGTGAACAGGAAGTAGCGTGAAATTTGTTTAGGATGTGAGAGCATTGTGGTAAAAATCTACCTTTCAACTGCTTTTGCTCAAAAATTCCCATTGTCTGAAAATTCATCCAGATGCGTTACCATGGCTTTTTTTAACATTCATTTCATTTGATACGCTTATATTTGAAGGCAATATATACACACTGTATTTGTATACGGCACATTCTTTGCTTCAGTGATGGTTGTACAGGCTGTTGTCTTTCTCAAAGCACGCACGCATGAGAAATCACTTGAGGTGAGCTCTCCAATAGCTCACAGGACAGCCAAATGTTTCCCAAACAAACCTGAAGACTTCCTGGATAGCCTGACAGCTAAGATCATTTAGAGACTTTCCTCCAAACAATTTAAACAGATGGAGACGAGAGGACAAGGGCTGTAAGGGAGCATTGTACATCATTTGTGTCCCTTGGTCAACTCAAGTCAGATGAGTCTTGGTCAGAATTCAGAGTACTGCTTTTAGAATTATATAAGTGTTGCTTGATTAAATCTAAAACATCAGCACTGCTGCAATGTACAACTCCCACTCTGAACAGTTGATTTGATATGGCTTTGAGCCTTGTGTTTGGTGCCAACACTAAATTATGAGAACATTAGTTCATTTGTTTTCACATTGTGCTGAAGCCAAATCGACTCATTGCTTTTTGAGAAAATGTAAGTGTTTCCGACCGTGCTGTGAGCTATTTGTTACCGAATGCTTCTGCTTGCTAGAGACAAAAGGCATTTTGAAGAAATAAAACAAAGAAACAATATGCAAATGTTCTTCAAGTGTCAAATAAAATAACACTGAAGTTGCAAAGTCTGAAGAAGTTTGTGAGCATCGCTTACTTTTCTTCAGTTAAAATATGTTCTCATATCCCAGCGCAATATACAGACACATCTTTAATTAAGCCATTGGTAAACCTAAAAAGTGTAAACACTGTGGTGCTTTCAAAACACTGGTCTCTTTGTTTGAGTATCCCAACCAGGGGTGTGTTTCCCCAAAACATTGTTAGCCAGCTATGGGCACAAGGTCCATCATTACGAACATTTTCAAAGATTTGGTGTTTCTCAAAACCATAGATTCAAATGAACATCCGCAAACAACATCTCGAGTTCAAGTTGTTGGAACTTTAGAAGCAGTTTTTTTATTAAGATTTATAGATCGTGTTCTTGGGAGAATTAAGCAAGCTATACACATTTCAAACTATATATTGAAGTGTGTTATAGCTATCTGTGCATGACTTCATTAACGATGGCCCTATAAACAAATGTGGATAAAATGATGGAAGTTTGACCATGTTACTGCCGTTTCTGGAAACATGACGCAAGATGCACATGCTCCTTGAGCAGTACCTAATGAGTCCATAAATGAACATATCAAACCTACAAGTTCAGTTGAAAAGTTAGCTTTTCGGTCATGTCCCAAACCCCCATTCCGCTATCGGTCCACTATCGGTGCTAAAACAGGACTATGGCTCCATGGAGCTTACTTTAAAAAAAATATGGGTTCTATATGGCTCTCTCAGACAAAAAGGTTGCCGACCCCTAACCTTGAGATACGAGCATAATCCGTATAATCAGGACCGAGCTCGTAACTCGAGATGCTCGTATCTCAAATCATATTTTCCCATAAGATATAACAAAAATAATTTATCCATTACGGCCCTCTAAAAAACTCCCTTATTAGTGCTAATAACAATGGAAAAGACATGTTTTTAATTGCTATAGAGACAAACACACACATACACACAAAATTATAGTATATATATATATACAGTGGTACCTCGAGATACGAAATTAATCCGTTCCGAGGCGGCCTTCGTATAATGAGTTTTTCGTATCTTGGAACACATTTTACATGTAAAATGGCTAATCCGATCCAAGCCCTCCAAAAACACCCCATTAAATTTCATAATAAAGCTAAATTGACCTATAAACAATGAAATAACGTAAAATGTCGAAGCTTACCTTTCGAGTGAGGCTATCTCCAAAAATGGCGGCAGAGGAGGAGGAGGACAAACGGCAGTTAACGTACGTACGTACGTACGTACGTACACTTAACTTTACGAAAACACATAACAAATGTAAAGTTTCGGGTGTGGAGTGGCTGAGCTAAAGCACGCCAGCACGTACGTATAGAAGATGCATGATGGGAGGGATGCTGTCCAATTAGAGAGAAGGATCTCATGGCTTGGCTAGCATCAGGAACCAATGGGAGAGCAGGAGGATGGTGGCGAGTCTACTATAACTAAGATGGCGGCGTGCGGTGCGAGTTTCAAAATTGTTATGGGGCGAATCTCGGACTTTCTGAAACCTTTCGTATCTTGAAAACTTTTCGTATGTAGAGCAGTAAAATTTTTCGTCTTTGCTTTCGTAACTTGGATTTTTCGTAAGTTGAGCCTTTCGTATTTTGAGGTACTACTGTATATAGTATATATTTCTGTGATATAAAATAAAATGCGGTTTTAATTATGAGTTCTTACCTTTGAGACAGACGATACAGTAGGCATGTGCGGTATGTAACGTAGATTACGTAGATAACACAAACACAATACAGAAGACTTGCGGGAGATGCGTACGGAAGTTGACTATGGCTGCAATTCCATGCCAAAAAGAAATTAGCACAAAACTGATGTTTGCTCGTGTGAAAATTACATTCACGAGCGGATAACAGATCTACATGTGAAAAAACGAGATCCCGCAAGCTCATTTTATTCCCTCGCGCGCATGACATCTCATCTGCACGCAATACATTGCTGACACGTTTGATCTTCTCTCGACTGCAGTTTTTGCTCACGCAAACACTTTTATTTTAGTCGACGAACACGTGAAGTGAACGAGTGAGGCGGTTTGGGCTCCGAGTGCTCGAACACTTCCAGCGTCGGCGTCTGTAAGCTGCTCGAATCTCAAATATTTACTCGGATCTTAAAGCAAAAAATTGCTTGAAGGCTTGCTCGTATCTCGGAATACTCGTATGTCGGGATGCTCGTATCTCAAGGTATTACTGTATTTAATTTCTTTACTGTATGTTATTCAAGTGTTCTCAAGAGCTATTAAGCGGAAATATATTTAGTAGTCCTTCACCATTGCTCGCTAGTGGATAAAGCAGAACTTCTTAACCCAATTTCTGACACACTGCTAATTCCTTTCAGGCAAATTTGATTTTATGTACTGATTTTGAATCCAAAATATACATTCTCGCTATGTATATAGCACAGCGATCTCATTACAAAAGGAAATGTGGTGCTATAATATATATAACAATATGCCTTGTAGAGCAGCAATTCTTCTGAATGAACAAACCTGACTATCCTATTCACCAAAGCTCTGAGAGGAAGCTGTAATTTGTAAATACAGCCTGGGTGAAAAGTAGCAGCTGATTCAAACCCATAATGATAGACATTTTAAGCCCAAGGCGAATGTTTTATCAGTTTGTTTCAGGAGATTTTGGCATGTCTGGTTAAGAGGCTGTTATGTTGCTAATTGAAGTCTGAGTGAGGTTGAAATTGTAAGGTGGCATGAGGAAGTGGGAATCATTTTTCATTGACAACTCCACGAATATCACATTCTGTGTAATTATGAAAGGAAGATGAGCTAATACAGCACAATTTAAAAGATTATTCAAATGGTGGCTGATTGCTAACTGTTAGATTATCTGTTCACACGGTACAAGACATTCAATCTAACTTGAGATACTTTGTTTCAAGTGCGATTTAATGGGTTTTTAATACCACATTTGAATTCAAAATTAGATTTAGTTGCTTTGGGGAAAATGCAGCACACAAAACAAGAAAAGTTTCGTGATCCTATTATAAAGCTACAATTGATGGACCTACACCAGGGCCTGAAAACTCAAAACTGGAGGAATTGACTAAGAATGAATCGCACCTGATGATAACTTATTTTTTTAAACTATATTTGCACTGACGTGGCAGACTAGCAATAGCCATTTATGATGGGATAGGACTATGTAATGTATTTTAGTGCCTGTTTAAACTTATTTGAGGTGGTTACTGAATAAGATACAGATGCAAAACCATGTGCAATTTTCTCTAAATACTTTCTTTTACACTATATTTCTCTAAATTCTTTCACACTAAATTTCCCGATCCTCCAGCCTAGCATTTCTAGAGATGCCTGCAATGTAAGTTCCCGGCTCGTGTTCTTTGAGAACACATTTGTTTGTCTCTCCGGTCTCATGAGGCCCATAACATCTCAATGGCCTGTGAATTGCAGTAGTGTGGCGGCGTTTAATGTTCTCCTAATGAACTGCCCCAAACTATCACTGCAATAGTAAATAATCAAGTTAACCAGGAATGACTTTTCTCACTGTTCAACATTAATAATTGTTCCACTGCTTATGCAATTCCTGAATGATTGTTGGTGGGAAAACCTTGAACGTCAAACTAACGTCTTTTCCATAACGCCGGAGTTTTACAGCTTTGACATTCAACAGTTTCTGCATGACACATGGCCATGTTTTAGTTAATGCTACGCCATATTTCCCCTCAGTTGGTGAGAATTTGATTGTTCACTCTGGAATTGTAGACAGGCTTGCCAAGCAGGAATTCTTGTCGTTACGCTGTTGGGAGGAGAGCAGTGCTCGTTCCTCTTGACTTAGTCTCAATGGGTATAACATCTTTCATTGTGGCCGTTCCTTTTCAAAACAGTTGCTTTAAACTTGACCTTCGGCTGTCTGCACTCATCTTAGCGTGATTTACCATAGCTGACAGCCAAGAAATATATATGGGTTCATGCACAACCATCTACCAGACAACTGACACAAAGATTCCTGGATTTTTTTTAACTCCAAGTTATTTCAAAAGTGAATGGTTCATTATAGTACGCCCAAAACTGAGAGTAATGTGCATCCACTGTACGTCAATGGAAAAGATGTGATGCTATTGAACAAAAATATGGCACTGCATTCTGATCTGCATTATGACCACTGCATTATGAAAAAGTAAACTTTAGCAAATTTTAAAAAGAGAACTTATAATGGAAATAATATGCATTAAGTGAATGTACTTAGGAAATCTGAATGTAATCTATATTTATAATGCAATTACTGAAGAATGCTTTTTTGACTAATATTTTCATGATTCTATTGTCTTTGAAATATGATTATAGTGTATTGTTGAAGTTGTTTTTCTCATAATTTCTAGTGAAAGTTGTATGTCATGTATTTAAATATATTTGTTACACGTTTGAAACAAGGAATTGCAATTTAGTACATTTAAAATATGTTAACTTTAAATGGTATTGAATAACCTTGAATAAAATAAATATAAATAATTGAATAAAATTATAATCAGTTACTTTACATGTGCTTTAATAAATCAAAATTCTTCTTTAAATTATGAAAAGATATTAAAACATAATGATTCAAAGTATACTTTAAAAGGGTTACGTGTGTGAATTTAAGCTCACTTAAATGGCCTTTGAAAATGGTATAATCTGCAGTAAATATGGCTAAGTTCTCTACAAGTGCACGTTTAATACAATTAATACTGAATCTTTTACATAAGGGTTGGGCCCAGCTGTTCATACGTACTTCAACAAATATGAGATAAAGTGATGTGCGACAGATGTCCTAATCCCTTCTTGGCTAATTATTTTCTCCACATATAAATTTGATCAGCATATTTGGACTGATTCGTCTATGGTAATTGCATTCTCACGAAAAGGCATTTGTTTTTGACACAAAAATCCCTTTAACACATTCTACTGACTATAAGTAACGTTACACCTTCATGTCCACTAACTCTCATTAGAGTAAGTTGACATGTATAGTTACTTATATTAGGTAGAATGTCTGTTGTAGTGTATCACAATAAAGAGTTAGCAAATATTAAGCATACAGTCTACTAATACTCTAATAAGCGTTAGTTGACATGTAGTTGTAAATTCACTAATAGTTAGCATATTCTTCATAAGTGACTATCAAAATAAAACGTTAATACAATTACATTTTGGAGTAACAAACATTAGTGACAATGCTCTGTTGGCTCTGCTGATTTCAGAAGTGTAACTTTTCCAGTAACAAGCCGCTTTCTCCCACAATTCCCAGTGTAGTGTTTCAAAACAATACATTGTTTTTCTTCGTTTCATTGCATTTCGTGACTTGGCAAATCATGCTTTAGTGATTTGATGTGTTTGTAAGTCATTAGCTTGCCTGTGATTTGGTTATGGAACACTTAAATTTGAAAGTGAATTAGATATTTAGAAATGTCTGTATGTTTTTGATTCAGTTAAATACATGATTGTTACATTATGTGCGGACCAACAAAAATATGTAGGTGTAAATGTGTATGTATTTGACAACATGCCGGAGACCATATAAAACGAAAACACTGACATTAGAATTTTTTCCCCAAGATTTAGTTAAATGCTTAGTAGACTTAACTGACCAATCATAATCAAGTATTCCAAAGAGCCCCTTAATGAAAACAAATAAGCAAAGAACTGTTGATGTTGAAGCTGTAATCAAGGATCTGTGGTGCTTCTAAAAGTGCAGTAAAGCTATACATCTACTTTGCTGTCATATTATGAGTCAGAGACCTGTTCTGTGAGATTTCTGACCTTGGAGTATGCATAGAAACTCTGTTGTAAGAATGATAACATCTCAATGCAAACACATAATTAGGCTTATTGAAACGAGGAGGTGTTCCAGATAGTGAAAACCAGTGATCCATTGGTTAGCATGACTAACTCCCTTCTTTGGGTCAACAAAACGAAAACCTATCATTACTCCATCTGTTTGCAAGATCTACATCAACATTGTCTGGAGGTGTAATCAGGTAGAGGGATTCACATGTCCGTCTTACAGGTTGTTGGAAGTGAGCGTTTATGACTGCAGGAAATGAGCTCTAAAACCTTACAACCAATCATGCCGAGCAGCTGCGAATGACTCAGACTAGAAGGTTCAAGCAGACACGACTGGCTAGACATGCTCTTTAAAGATGCGTGATAATTCTTCTTAGGCCACACACAGCGGGAATGTGAGAGGTTGCGGTGGATGCCATAGATCTCAAGGCAGTAAATCCGAAGTAGAATTCTTTTTGTGAGCAGTTACCAAGAAGTCACACATGTTGTCAGATATTTATGAAGGAAATCTACCAGTGCAATCTATCCGTAACCAGCACAAAGTTGACTAAAGGAATCACAAACCATGACAGAACAAACACAGTTGCAAAATCTGTTTGTGTGGTACAGGTAGGCGTTTCTTGAGCTATCAATATCATTTAGAAAACAAACTATTTATACAGATGTTACTGGAAGATTCTGTCATTTTTGCTTTTTCCACCCAAAACATCATAAAATGCATCACTGTGTCATTTACATTTTCTTCACACATCAATGTATCTCACCGAGACTGTTTTCTCCTTGGTACAATTTTTCAAAATCTTTATTAGAGGCAAAATGGTGAATTGTGGCACATATATCATATATCACACAACTGACGTGATTTTTTTAGAAACTTACATTTCAAATCTTAAAATGCTTTATGTTCATTTTGTTCTTTATTTGGATTATCACCGTTTTCTACAAGTAAAAATTTACATATTTTAAGATTAAAAAGGACAGTCTAGAGACAAGAGATACATAGAATTATACATTTGAAAATGTGAATGAAGAAATTGAGGAAAGTTAGCCAAGGCTTATGCAACTTTCATGAAAAAAAAGGTCTGAAATCTGTTAGTTGTAATTAAATCCAACCCCAGTGATATAAAAATTCCCAAATTTGAAGAAACCCTTGGGAAAACTGAATACCTGCTGCACAAACGTAGCACAACAGTTTAGTGAATTTAAGTGAAGGTCAAAATTAATTGCAGAATCTTCTATTCTATGGGTATTCAAAACTTTTTTTCTAAAACCATTCTAACATAAGTTGTTGCAATGATAAGAATGAACTGAATCATAAACAAGACCTAATTTCATAAAAAATATGATGGGAGCTTTTGTATAGGAAGTAGTTATGTTCTCAATGGCACATACGTATTTTTGAATACTGAAGTGACTTGAATTTGTGTGAATCACAGGAAAGCTTTGAATTTGGGCAGTTGACATGCTCTGCGGTGTAACAACATGCAATTTTTTTATTTAAGTATACAGTAATACCTTGAGGTACGAGCGTCTCGACATACGAGTATTCCGAGATACAAGCAAGCCTTCAAGAAATGTTTTGCTTTGAAATACGAGTAAAGATTTGAGATACGAGCATGGTTAGAGACGCCGACGTAGGTGTTCGAGCACTCGAAGACTACACGCCTCACTCCTTCACTTCACGTGTTCGTTGACTTCTATACGCATTTCCCGCAAGTCTTCCTGTGGTGTATGTTAAATACATTTATGGGGTGATTGCATATTGACTCCACTAGAGGGCCACCTTGGGCGACAAGTGATTCACGAGCATTAAGCTGGGAGAAGCATGAGTTATGTGTATTCAATAATAATAAATATGAGGTTCTGTATGAGGTACTGTAATTTATATAATCATCAATATGAATTCAGACCGTGTATGACCAATATGACCGTGAGATATTTAAATTGAAGTCAAGGTAATTAAAAAAAAAAAATATTTTTTAATTATAGACTTTAAATATAGACTTAAGAGATCTGTATACATTCAAATGTTATTTAACCTAAAAAATGCCAATGAACGCATTTGGCGAGCAATTCATTGAGCTACAGGTTAAAAGTAAATATTCTTACAGCTGTCTGAATCATCTGTTAATCTTAAACATGAAAGTACATGTCTTCTCACTCATCTGCAGTAGCAAAATACAAAATAGTAATGTAAAGTCAGGGCCCACAAGGGGAAAGGGGTTGCGGCAAGTTCAAAGTTTGCTGATTGTGTATGTCAGTTCTGTGTATGTTTTGGAGACAACCTCAAGTAGAGACAAGCACTGCAAAACATGTCATTGGTTTATGAAATGAAAACAGATATGCAGTGGGTGGGGTACAGGTAATGGCATCATGCTCTGCGGTCGAGCTGAACTTAAGGTATATAACATCTGTTAAGAAAACTTCACTCAATTGTTATTTTAGTGCTGATTGTCAACCCGAAAATTAATCAATAATCCACTTGTGCACATACGTCCAAATCCTCAGCTCTTAGGGATTAGATGAAACATGCTTGTGTATTACCAGAACGAAAGGGAACATTCAGATCTGCGAGAGACATTCAACCTTTAACATACAGAACGATGAAAAAGACAATGTTTGCAAAATGTGAAGTGCAAATAGTGGAGTCCAAGACAAGGATACGATTTCATGACAACAATATACAGTGGAGTTCACTTATCTCGAGTCACGGTTAACTCGCCAATCCTATTATGTCGACGTTTTTGAAGTGGAACTTCAAATAAATATAGCGTGATAAAGCAAATGTACGAGAAGTCTGTCTTTGATCCAGAAAGACATATGCATTTTACATATGACTTTTGTTGTTAGCAAACATATAAACATGTATTTACATATGTATTTTTTTTTTTTGATGAATGCCAATCGCTTCATCAAACAAATCGCGGCAACACAAATCTTTTTTTTGTGTGTGTAAAAAGACACCAAATACACAAGAATGTACATTCTCATTTAATAACTCACATCATGTACATCAATAAATTTTCATTTTTCTTTCTTGCGAGGGTTGTTGTCTTTAGCTCTGACGGCTGACACCTGGCTGCGCTTCCACTATCACTCTGACAGCTGGCTCTGATTGGCTGTCTGACCTGTCAATCATACAAGAAGACGAGATTGGCTGTGCTGCCATGAGGGCAGGCTCTTCTCATCTCATCAGACACGGGACGAGCTGCTGCTACAAGACTGCTTTTTCTTCTGATTCTGACTTGTGTTTGTTTTCTTATTGTGTGGATTTTGCGCACAAGCACTGTGTACCGAGCCTGAACAGTTATGGATAATTGACATCATGTGAACAACATTTGAAATGTGATCTTACAAAAAAAAGTAATTAGTAATATATGTTATATGGGTTATCTCGCTAAACGGTTATCTCGATGCTTTTTTGCAACCCCCAAGGCTGTCGACATAACCGAATTCCACTGTACTAACAAACGGAACATTTTTCGAGCACAGATGACAACGTTAAAATGATCTTTGTTCGCGCAGATCCTCGAAAACAACTAAAACCGCTGTATTATTCATGCCAGGCCAGTAGATGGCGATATCACTTTGTAAAGAATATCCATGTGCCAATAGACTGAACACATGATATGCATATCCATAGCAAAAATATAAGCATTTCCCCACCTTCTTACATTCCATACAGGACAATGTAGAAGCATTTATTTACAGAATTGTTTGCTGTTGTATGCTCTCTTTCTCTTACAGAAAGCATTCCAAGTAATAATGTAGAGAATCATCATTCACAGATTTTACACCAAGATGAGATGGTTTCAACTTTGTTTTGTTTAAAATGAGAGAACAAAATGTCTAAAAAAAGTTTAAAACCTTTCATAAAACAACATGTGAAACAATATGCAAGTTCTCACTGAATTTACTGACATATCTGTGCTGAACAATAATAACGTTTACAATGAAAAAAACGTTTAAACCCCAATGCCATTTGAAAATCAAAAATATGAAATCATTTTAAATTAGCTGTTGTCGTTTTGAAGATAAATATGACACAGAAACAATGTTGTGGCACATTTAAACTGTGTAATTCCAAGTACAGTGGAGTTCACTTATCTCGACTCACGGTTAACTCGCCAATCCTATTTTGTCGACGTTTTTGAAGTGGAACCGCCAAACTCCCTATTTGTCTTAGTATTTTCAATTCTTTAATGTCGATTCGTTACTGTCGCCGAAATCTAATATATCGAGCACAAAAAAGGGGATAATTTGCCATTTCACATGGTTATTTCGTGACTAATTTGCGTACCTAGTTCACTGCGCATGCGCCGAGTTTGCCTTGCACGTGGATCGTGGTTCACTCGCTGTCGTTGATCTCATCTGAGGGATAACATGCTGTAGCATCCCGCACGTTTTTTGTGATTTTGTGAGCAGTCTTTGTGTTTGCATTGTTGGAGAATAAAATTAAAGGTTTGTATCAAGAATCAAAGGTGGTTTTTATGTCATGCGAACAACATTTGAAATTCTAAATGTGATCTTACACAAAAAAGTTAATCAATCTATGGGTGCGGGTTATGCCAACAATTTTTTACACAAAACCCAAAACCAGCTGTTTATTTGAGCGGATTATCTGCGTCTGCGGGTTATATGTGGGAAATATGTTATTATACGTAATATATGTTATGTGTGTTATCTCGCTAAGCGGTTAACTCTATGCTTTTTTGCAACCCCCGAGGCCGTCGACATAACTGAACTCCACTGTATTGTCAAGGACTTCATAGCTCGACATAAAATTTCATGATGCATTTGGAACAGAGGAATAATATTGTATAAACATTTTGACAAAAATCGCATCAGGGTTTTAAATTAGGCCCAGATTTTTAGAGTGGGTTTATAGGCTGCTTGCAAATGATTTCATGAATACATTTACAAGCCTGTCTGGGCTTGTAAACAATCCTCTACGTACAAAGTTTTTTTACATGTAGATATTATTGCATTATCTAATTTTCAGGATATTACTGTTAAAATGGCATTGCAATAATCTACTAATAAACAAATGTGCACAGACATATACTGTTCATTAGCAGAATTTTTCTGACTTAACCCATACCAACAGTCAAGCATGTTTTTGTTATCTGTTAGCTGACGTTGATGGATTCCAGCTTTGTGCCTCATTATACAGTCATTCTATTAATTTATCACTTTCACTTCCCTACTCAAATGTTGCGTGAATCACCATGGGAACAATTTTCAAGCTCTTGTGTGGCCATAGGGGGCATTAAATTTTGCTCCCTGTCGGAGGTCGGCCTTGTCTGCACAAACAAACACAGCTTATCCTAAACAGAAGCACTCCAAAGCAAGCTCAAAAACTCATAAAACTGTCTTGGCTTTACACACAAGAGTTCTAGGGCTGTCCATCTTCTGAAATCCATCAGAAGATACTATATAGTCCAGATCATTTCAGCTGGGTGCCAAGGGGAGTCAAATAGGACCCCTGAGTGTATGTTTGTGTCAGGACTTTTGGTTGAACGCAGCTATTAATCAGCAAAAGAATTTTGTATGTGAACATGAAATGTTGGGCGAGTAGAACTAGATACACCTCATCTATTTTATTGACCAGATGGTCAGTGTAGTCTTATCAGGCCATATAGTCGATGGGTTATATTATGTATGTAGGGCCATTGCAGCTACTAAACTATAGGCTTGAGTCGTCAGACTGGGTAACTTAAACACCCAGGGGAGTTGCTGGCACTGGCCCACCTGCCTCATTAGAAGCCCTCATTACCTCTCATTACCACAGCGGCACGATACGGTACGTGAGCACAGATCTACAGAGAGAAACCTTTAATTCAGGCTCAATGGGAAACCTGACCCTGCTCATGAATAATAATAGCCAACATCATTGTATGGAAGGAAAATAGCACTGTCCATCTGCCTCAGGACAAGAGAGCATCTGGGAATTTGAAAGGCTTCACTCACTCAGTGTCAAGTAAACTTTGGGTGCCATCCAAAGCGATTTTAAGAGGGCTGTCAGCTTGTATTTGAACCGAGCGGACAAATGCAGTTCTGGGAGAATATCAAGAGATACATTATAGGGTACATAATCACACCTATCTTTTTATTGTTTTTGTGCTGGCGTCAAGAAGGACTTTATAATTTACAGATGTTGGCTGAATTGCCAAACCTGTTCTGGATGGTATGTGTTTCAGTTCCTCATGCAGTAAAGAAAGTCGTATTTGTAAATTACAACTTAACTGATCTATTACATCACTCAAATATTCATATGCCAAATATTCATAAAATCCCTCTGCCTGGGAAGCACGTCTGTGTTGATTTCTCCCTGCTGTTTGCATAGTCAGACTTCAACAGCAGTCCTCAAGCCAGCTGACATGCTAACCACAGCTCCTGCCCAGATGAAAATGATAAAAATATGTAACGTGTTCCATGTCTCAGAGAGGAAAGAGGCAATGATAGCAAGACCCTCTGGTTGTGTAACACGAGTGGCTTGATGGATAGATTGAAAGAAACAGAGAGAGGGTAAGTGAGAGGTTTGATGTTTTAGGGGTCTCTACTTTGGAAAGAATACTTCTACAAACTCTGAAGGTCCCCGGAAACTATCAGACCTCCTGGTTCAGCTCTTCATGCTTCAACTACATGTCATCTCACACCCCAAAACACTCAAGCTTTCATAATACCACATGTTATTCTATTCCAAACCACACAATTTGGTTTGGAATTCATTCAGAAACAGCTTGGGGTTTTCTCCTTCTTTTTTTTTTCTTTTCATTAACTTTTTGAAGTTGATGAACTAAGCCCCACTTTTGCTAGTACGCTCGCCTGCAGATACCATCTAGTATATCACTCAAGTTATTTCTATTCAATGCATGCATTGCTTTTCTTGTCAACAGCACCTTGAGTCTTCCTGTCATAGGATACGGGCTCATTTCAGATTAAAAGCTTCCCCTGTACTTGTTGACAGGTAGCAAGTCCATTCACAAGCATTCCACGAAACTCATAATTTCAGACATCAGCACCCAGTGCTGCTTACCTCACAGCTTCTCTCCTCTCAAGTTTGTGAGACGTCTAAACCCCAAGTTAGTTGTATTCCAGCTCTCAAAATCTCCTCAGGTTTATCCCCAAAGCCCGGTCTTGTTCAACATTAAAAAATGTGAATATCCAGGTCCTGTGCCATCCACTCCAGCCCTGCTCCCACTGTCTCTCTTAAGGGAAATTGATTGTTCTGAAAGTTAGAGTCCCACAGCTACTCCCCTGACCTCCACTGCAGGAGCCAACAGGTCCTAGTGCCTCCCCTTTCCCTCCCTCTCTGCCCCTCCTTTCTCTCGTCACGTCTATAGGCTGCAGAATCCGTTGTGTAGCGCTGAGAGTAACAGGAAAGCGGAGCTTTGTTTAGGCCCCGTTCATGAAACGATTCACTGTCGTGATTTGCTTGGCCCATTTCATCCATTCATCGGATCTTGACATTTTCTTAGTCATCGCTGAAATTGCTTACCTCAATAGTTGTTTCAAACTCTTTTCTTGAGTCATTCAGTCACGATTCATTTTGCTCTGGAAATTCAAAAGCGCCTCAGGAATTTGCATAAGAAATTATGA
Organism: Rhodeus uyekii; assembly: GCA_037043235.1. Taxonomy (NCBI): domain Eukaryota; kingdom Metazoa; phylum Chordata; class Actinopteri; order Cypriniformes; family Acheilognathidae; genus Rhodeus; species Rhodeus uyekii. The sequence goes on along the minus strand of JAWRVZ010000071.1, from coordinate 3,167,383 downwards.
GGCGGTGTATTTCAGATGCAGAAAATGAGAAACATAATACAGTATTGACAGAAATGGCATTTCTATTTTTTTATACAACTGCCACAATCAAAACCACGAAGGAGGATAAAAGCCAGCAGATGGAATCGCTTTGATAGGGGCTTCAACTGTAGTTCAGAGGCCCTGAGTTGAATTGAATTTAAAGAAGAGTTACACTCACAGGAAGTGGAGTTGGCCAATTGTACTAAGCGAGTGTGACATGAGGAGTTTTCTCATAGCGAACAAAAACCTGGAATTAATAATTTTAGATAGGAAATTCCCACACAGAAATGTACTTGATTTCAAAATTAAATGTAATCTAGTGGTTCCATTGTTTTATTCATGTCCCTTTTGGGTGTTCAACTTAAAATCATATATAATGCAATTTGATATCCAGCACACACCCAGCTTTGAACTGGGCCAGTCCGCTCATATATCATAACAGAGGGGTCTCATCTCATTTTTTAACACTGTGTCTTTTCTTTAACTCTCTGACTTTAGGGAAACCAAGTTCGAACATTCATCTACCTCTTTAATGCAAAAAAAAAAAGTATTTAGATTAAATGTAACTTTTAATCAACTAACATATTGCATTTTGACATTTGACATTTTCATTTGAGACTGATATTACTGCAGTTCAGCTTCAAAATATGACCTAGGTGACATCATTAAACTATTAAAACCACCTTAAAGTGGTTTGTGTGTCCTTGATGGCCACCAAGCTGGTTTCCACTGGTCAGGTATGATGCATTAAATGGTGCTTTAGGCACTTTTTATATGTTCAGACTGGTAGACCAGTCAACTGTACCAACTGAACACCAGCTTAGGTAACTTTGGAAACCAGCTAAATCAACTATCCAACACTATTTAAGTCTTACACCATGTTGACACTTGACATAAGCAGCAGGACGCAACAAAAAAAACAAAAAAACATTATAATCAGTGATTCTGTTCTTAAGTACTACACACACTTGCACTTATTCCAAAAGTATAGCATATGTGGGCTTGTGACTTTTGCTTTGTTCATTATAGACAGTCTTAAGCTGTTGTAGCGCGGCACAACATTACAGTGATCGAGTCTAGTGTTGACTGGAATATGAATCGTGCTACTGTAAAGATGACTGTGGCGAGCAGGGCGGGGTCGAGGGACCGTGAGAGTGTCACGAGAGCCGGTGGCGTGATTGGTAATGAGCGTCAACTGCGAGCCACCGGTCTCTCGTCTCACGGAGGAGCGGAGGCATAAAAGGAGGAGCAACGACAATGAAGGACGAGAGACGACCAGGCCTGGACTTTAAGTTGTGTTTTTTGTGTTTGGGCCGCAGTCGTCCATGAGGGACTGCCGCCATTATGTTTATTTTGTATTTATGGTTTATTGTTAAAGTTGTTAAAACGTCTGCCGGTTCCCGCCTCCTTCCTCCCCGAACAACGAACTGCGTTACAATGATCTAAAAGAAGATGCTCTTGAAGTGATCATGTTGATTAAGTCAATTTTACAAGTAGCAAATTTACAAGAACAAGAAAGGAAACAGATGATGAAACTTTCAAAACTTGACAATTAATGAAGTGGAGCTGCAAAACTACATGCTTTATCCAGGTCACATCTGACTCTCTTTGCTGTGCGCTTATCCTTGGCAATGTAAGAGAATGTTATTGCTCTGGGGCAATAGACCAAAACATTCAAAGACGTGTCAATTGAATTATCAGGAGCTGTCCTTTCAAGACCAGTGTTTGAGTGGTGTTGAATTGGAACGTGACCTGGTAGCCTTGCAGACCACTTGACCCTTCCAGCTGGTTCATGGTTGAAGGGGGTGGTTGAAGACAGCAAAGTCATCATAGGTCAAGTGTCTCTAAATTTCAGTTTTGTGGAAGCCACAACTGTGTGCAATGCAGCAGATGGGGTTGAAGACTTCTTACCAGGAGTGTTTTCACATTATGGATGATGATATAGTACTAAACTTTGATACCCCAATTTCTATTGCTAATGGACCCTAAATGGCAAAACACACACTATATTTATCTTAGCAAGCATGCTTGAAATAAATGGACACTCCCATGTGACTACCTTTTATTTATGTGGTAATCTAATGGTGCTTTCGCATTTGGCATGATCCCAAGTCTACTTTTCCTTAGAGTTTGGTTGATTACATTCATGCATTCAGCAGATGCTTTTATCTGAAGTACACTTCAAAGGTGTACACATATTCCCTGGGAATCAAACTCATTGCTGGGACCATACATTACTGTTTCAGCTACAGGAACTGGGGTGTGCACCAACAAACTGAGAACACTTAAGGACGGGTGACAAAGTTCATGTGAACTCAAGTACAAGTGTTGCTATAAATGCAATATGTCATATAAAAAGGAAAATTATCTTTTAAATTGAATCTTTGCTTTATAGAAACATGGTTACATGCATTTTAGAGAGAAGAATATCTCAGTATTAACTGCATTTACAGACCAGCATGAATTCCTTGCATTCTTTTGCAATATCGTGGTTTGGACCAAAAAGTGAAATGAGACAAGTGGGATTAGTTGAGGGGGTGGAAATGAACTTGAATTCAGTCAAATCAATATAACCGAGTGTAAAAAACAAACAAAAAAACAGCCTTGCATGCTCATGGCCCATGAGAACATGAATGGAGATTCCCTGCACAGAAGCTTTATTGTCCAAAGTCTTATGGTCCACTTAACTGCTATACCGAGGAGATTATACAATATTCAAATTTGAGAGTTGTGGTTGATAAAAAAAGTGGTTGGACGGGTTTTCCCTAAATGATGTGGGCGATGGATGATAATCTTTAGGGTATGTGAACCTGAATGTGCACTTTTTTCACTATGTTGTTGAGTATGCGAATTTGACAACCTGCCAATCACAATTCACAAGCCTGGAGTTCTTTCTAGGGGGTTTACCTTAGTAAGTCAATGATTGTATTCAAACACTGTAACTCCTGTAGGGCCATAAGGTTGAGTCACCAGCAGAGGTTGGAGCGGTTTGTAACGTCAGTGGGGTGTGGAGGCACAAGCCCTCTGATTCAAGGATCAAGGCAGAGGGAGAGGCCCAAGGTGTTTTCATGTTTATGGCTTCCATGCGCTGGCTCCGTGCCTAGAGAGCTGGAGGCAACGAAAGGAAGATTCTGAGAAAAAAAGATGAAGCTGTGATGAAGATCTGTCATGCTCCATCAGATCTACTGCAGTTCTTTCTTGGCTCTGGAATCATGATTGACTGGGAAAGAAACTCCTCCGTGTATGAATGAAGTGAAATGCAAAAATGTCAGTTCCCTGTCAAGGGAACTCGCACTGCGTCGAGACGCGATTGGGAACCTTTCAGTTTATATGTCCTTGAAGCACAATTAAACTCAGGTGCGGGAGTGTACGTCGCCGTGATGACGTCATCACGTCATGACCCGGGAGTATAAAGGCACGTCACGACCCGGAAGCGGGTTAGCTTTCAGTGTCTTCACAGCGCTCTAAGCTCAACGTGTGTGTGTATTTGCCGTGTGTGTGATTCAGCCCAAAGTCTAGTTTAAAAGAAAAGGGATTTCACCGTGCGTCTGTTGAGTGTTTGTGGAAAAAAAAATAAAAATGGCGGAGCAAGTTTTTCGGCGCTGTGTTACCCCTTGTCCCCGGTTTCTTTCGGGAAGGGATACACACGCCTTATGTGTAGCTTGCATGGGAGAGGAGCATGCACGATCAGCGCTCGAGGGCACTGATTGTGCAGACTGTTTGCAAATGAGTTTGCGAACACTCCGATCCCGCCTGGCAGTTTTCGAGGAAACTGCCCGGGCTAGCGGCCCTCGTGGTTCTGGTCCCGCTGCGGCTGAGGCCCAGCGGCGGCTGCGATCATGGGGGTCGCAGATGGATCTGTCAGAGGGGTCGGAGACGGGCTTGGCCTTTTCTCCACCTTTACCTGGCAGATCTAGCCCCGTTAGGGAGCCGGAAGCACGCCCTGTGGCGGTTTCTTCCGACCCTGACGAGGCGATACTGCAGCTATCAAGTTCCGAGGAACTGGACGTTGTTAGTATCGACGCTGATGAGGAGGTTCCGCCAGCCCCCTCACCAGCGTCAGATGAGTTGCTGGAGGTGGTGACTCGCGCCACCGCTAGGCTGGGCCTCGAGTGGCCGGCTGAGCGGACGCATGCTCGTCCAAAGAGCAGGCTGGACGAGCGCTTTTTGCCGTCCAGAGCACCACCTCAGCGCCGGTGTCTGCCTTTCTTCCCCGACCTCCACACTGAGGTGTCGAGGTCCTGGAATAGGCCCGCCTCCCACAGGGTGCATAACAGCGAGACCGCTGTTTATGCCTCCCTAGTGGGAGCTAAAGAACGCGGATACGGGGCGATGCCTAGAGTAGAGGAGTCCTTGGCTAATCATTTGGCTCCTCACTCACCGCAGCCCCTAAAGGCACCGGTGCTCCCCACCAAACCTCTCAGGGTTACGTCATCGTTGGTGGGGCGAGCATACTCATCGGCTGGTCAGGCTGCAGCATGCCTCCACACCTCTTCCATGCTGCAGGCCTACCAGGCGGAACTCCTCGCAGATCTTGACGAGGAGGGAGGTATTGGGCCAGAAGCAGTCGCAGAACTGCGGAGGGCGACGGATCTTTCTCTCCGGGCTGCTAGGGAGACGGCCGCCTCTATTGGCCGATCTATGGCAGCCCTAGTAGCTACGGAGAGACATTTATGGCTGAACTTGACTACCCTCAGCCAAAAGGATAAGAACATCCTCCTGGACGCCCCTCTGACGCCTCCTGGCCTCTTCGGCGACGCGGTTAAGCTAGCGGTCGAGAGGTTTCAGGAGGCTGCTAAGCAAGAGGCGGCGTTCAGAAAGATCCTTCCACGCCGCCCTCAAGGTTCGCAAGCAAGAGCAGCGTTCCATCCTCAGCCCAGTACCTCCTCATACCGCGCTGGGCAGAAGCTGAGCGTTGCGACTCGTCAGCCTCCCCCGAAAAAGAAGGGGAGGGCTTCAGGTCAGCAACCTCAGCCTCAGCCTTCTGGCCGGCAGACCGACCTGAGGGTCGTTCTGCAGGGCAAGAAGGCTAAAAGTAAGAGGCCCTGACAATCATGGTGTCAGGCCTCGCAGGGAGCCCCCCGTTGGTCCACCAGCATGCCAACGCCCTGCGGTGGCCCCTGTGGATCTGGTTTCTCGAGAGAGCCAGTCCGATCAGGGACCAGGTGGTCTACCCCAGTTGTCACCCCGGCAGGGTGCACTGGGCAGATTGCCCCCTCTAAGGAGGGTCCTAGAGCATCCACTCCAGGTCCAGCGGCCTGGAGTGGAAACCCGAACAGAGGCTGGTCTCGAGAGACTGGTACCCCTAGTAGAGTTCCTGGCGGCGTGGGCACGTCTGCCAGGCATTTCTCAGTGGGTCCTGCGCATTATTCATGTGGGTTACACTATCCAGTTTCGGTCGAACCCTCCCAAGTTCGCGGGGGTTCTTCGGACAGAGGTAGACCCTGGGCAGGCTCGGGTTTTGGAACAAGAAGTCGAATCATTGCTGAGGAAAGAGGCCATAGAGTATGTACCTCTCTCAGCCACAGATTCGGGCTTTTACAGCCGCTACTTCATAGTTCCGAAGAAGGATGGAGGTATGCGTCCTATTCTAGACCTTCGCCTGTTGAACAAGACTGTCAGGCGCCTGAAGTTCAGAATGTTGACTTTGAAACAGATCGTATCCCAAATCAAGTCCGAGGATTGGTTTGTGACGATAGATCTCAAAGACGCATATTTCCATATCTCCATCCTTCCTCAACATCGGAAGTTTCTCAGGTTCGCCTTCGGGGGCAAGGCTTACCAATATCGAGTGCTTCCATTCGGCCTAGCGCTATCCCCTCGCACCTTCACCAAATGCATGGACGCAGCGCTCGCCCCGCTGCGGTCCACTGGTATCCGTGTACTGAACTACATCGACGATTGGTTGATTTTGGCTCAGACACGAGAATTAGCGGTTCGGCATCGAGATGTCGTACTCGCGCATATGAAGGAGCTGGGGCTGAGACTCAATGCCAAGAAGAGTATCCTCTCTCCTGTGCAGAGGACAACCTTCCTAGGCGTTGTTTGGGACTCGGCGTCAATGTCTGCACGGCTATCCCCCGTGCGCATTGCCGCCGTTCTGTCCTTAGTCCAGGATATCAAGCTAGGCCAGCTGCTCACTGTCAAGCACTTCCAGAGAGTGCTGGGGCTCATGGCGGCAGCGTCCAGTGTTATCCCACTCGGCCTGCTCCACATGAGACCCCTGCAGTGGTGGCTGAAGACCAGAGGGTTTTCCCCGAGGGGCAACCCCTTCCGTCTGATCAAGGTGTCAAGGCGCTGCCTTCGAGCCTTGCATCCGTGGAAGCAGAACTGGTTTTTGTCCCAGAAGCTCGCACTGGGAGCTATCTGTCACCGCGTCATGCTGTCGACAGATGCGTCCCGCGCGGGCTGGGGGGCGGTCCTGAGGGACCGCTCGGCCAGGGGTCTATGGGACGGGCACCACCTCTCCTGGCATATCAACGCCTTGGAGATGATGGCTGTCTGGATGGCGCTACGGGCGTTTCTCCCCGACCTCAGAGGCCGTCATGTAGTAGTCCGGACCGACAATACGTCGGTGGTCTCCTACATAAATCACCAGGGAGGTCTCCGGTCTCGTCGACTTTCCAAGTTGGCGATCAGGATCCTCCTCTGGGCCCAGAGGGAACTGCTCTCTCTTCGAGCGGTATATATCCCGGGGGCCCAGAACCTGGGGGCAGACTTCCTGTCGAGACAGGGGCCAAGGCCCGGGGAATGGCGACTCCACACTCAGGTGGTGGAGCAGATTTGGGAGAGATTCGGCCAGGCTCAAGTGGATCTGTTTGCGTCTCGAGAGACGACTCACTGCCCACTCTGGTTCTCCCTTTATCTTCCAGCGCCTCTCGGCCTGGACGCCATGAGGCAAGGGTGGCCAAATCTACCCCTGTATGCCTTTCCCCCCGTAGCTCTGCTCCCAGGGGTTCTGGAGAAGGTTCGCCGGGAGAAGGTCCGTCTCACTCTAGTTGCCCCGCGCTGGCCGGGCAGGGTGTGGTTTTCGGACCTGGTGTCCCTCCTAGACGGCACTCCGTGGGAGATTCCGGTCAGGAGGGACCTCCTGTCCCAGGCTCAGGGGAGGATTTTCCATCCTCACCCAGAACTGTGGAAACTGTGGGTCTGGCCCCTGAGGGGGCCCAGCTCATAGAGTCTGGTCTCTCAGCCGAGGTTGTAGAGACCATTCTCCACTCCAGAGCCCCGTCCACGAGGAAACTGTATGCTCAGAAGTGGAAGATTTTCACTTCTTGGTGTTGCGAAAAGCAGCTGAACCCAGTTACCTGCCAGGTTGGCACCGTGCTGGAGTTCCTGCAAGAAAGGTTCGCAGCAGGGCTGTCCCCCTCCACACTAAAGGTTTACGTGGCTGCCATAGCTGCTTACCACGTACCTTTGAGTGGTGCCTCTTTGGGCAGGGACCCCCTCATAGTTCGTTTCCTACGTGGCACTCAGAGGCTGAGGCCTGTAGTACGTTCAAGGGTGCCTCCTTGGGACCTGTCCCTGGTGCTCCAGGCCTTGTCCCAGGCTCCCTTCGAACCGCTGGACGAGATTTCAGACAAGCACCTTACTCTTAAAACTCTCTTTCTTCTCGCCATTTCTTCCCTCAAGAGGATTGGTGACATGCAGGCCCTCTCTGTGGCCCCTTCATGTTTAGAGTTTGCGCCCGGCTTGGCTAAAGCTTTCCTCTATCCCAAGCCGGGTTATGTACCTAAAGTGCTGTCTAGTCCTATGCGCCACATAGTGCTACAGGCTCTCTGTCCTCCTCCATTTACTGATCATGACCAGGAGTTAAAGAACAGGGTTTGTCCAGTGCGAGCACTGGACGCCTACGTCCACAGAACTGCCACGTGGCGTAGGTCAGACCAAATCTTTGTCTGTTTTGGGGCCCCCAGAGGCTCCCCTGCTTCTAAGCCTACTATGAGCAGATGGATTTCAGAGTCTATTTCTCTAGCTTATGAGCTGGCAGGACAGCATTGTCCACTGTCTGTCCGAGCTCATTCTACTCGGAGCATGGCTGCCTCGAAAACCTTTTTCGCAGGGGCTTCCCTCGGGGACATTTGTGATGCGGCTGGCTGGTCCTCACCGCATACCTTTATTAGGTTCTACCAGTTAGACCTAAACCCCGCCTTGGGATCATTGGCGTTATCGTAGTGAGCTACGTTTCGCTTGGCATACCCCGTACGCTGAGGCGGCGTGGGTATTCCTCGTTCCCAATCGCGTCTCGACGCAGTGCGAGTTCCCTTGACAGGGAACGTCTCAGGTTACGTACGTAACCATAGTTCCCTAAGAGGGAACGAGACACTGCGTCTTGCAGCCTCAGCTCCAAGGCATGCCGGCCTGTTCAGACACTGGTCAAGCTAACCCGCTTCCGGGTCGTGACGTGCCTTTATACTCCCGGGTCATGACGTGATGACGTCATCACGGCGACGTACACTCCCGCACCTGAGTTTAATTGTGCTTCAAGGACATATAAACTGAAAGGTTCCCAATCGCGTCTCGACGCAGTGTCTCGTTCCCTCTTAGGGAACTATGGTTACGTACGTAACCTGAGACGTTCTTTAAGCAAAGGGTGTAGTTTTTTCCTTGCAGATTCTTCTTTCTGCTTGATTCTTCTGAGATATTCTAATATCTTCCTAATGATTACAGCCCCATTGACTCCCTGTGTCAATGCATTGATGAAATTAAAAACTGTATGTGCCTAAACTTCCTTCAGTTAAACAAAGACAAAACTGAAGTCATTGCATTTGGAAACAAAGATGAAGTTCTCAAAGTGAACGCATACCTTCACTCTAGGGGTCAAACAACTAAAAATCAGGTCAGGAATCTTGGTGTGATTTTGGAGTCAGACCTGAGTTTCAGTAGCCATGTAAAAACAATAACTAAATCTATCTAATAACTAAATCTATAAAATATTATCATCTCAAAAATATTGCAAGAATTAGATGCTTTGTCTCCAATCAAGACTTAGAGAAACTTGTTCATGCTTTCATCACCAGCAGGGTGGATTATTGTAATGGGCTCCTCACTGGCCTTCCCAAAAAGACCATAAGACAGCTGCAGCTCGTACAGAACGCTGCTGCCAGGATTCTGAGCAGAACCAGAAAATATGAACACATCACACCAGTCCTTAGGTCCTTGCACTGGCTTCCAGTTACATTTAGAATTAATTTTAAAGTACTGTTACTTGTTTATAAATCACTCAATGGCCTAGGACCTCAATACATTGCAGATATGCTCATAGAATATAAACCTAACAGATCACTAAGATCATCAGGATCAAGTCACTTAGTAATACCCAGGGTTCACTCAAAGCAAGGAGAGTCTGCTTTTAGCTGTTACGCCAGCCGCAGCTGGAACCAGCTTCCAGAAGAGATCAGGTGTGCTCCAACACTAGCCACATTCAAATCAAGACTCAAAACACATCTTTTTACCTATGCATTTGCAGATTGAGCACTGTGCTATGTCCGAACTGTTTGCATTTTATTTTATACGTATTATCTTTTTATTCTTTTAATCATTTTTAATGTTTTATTTTTATCATTCTTCTTTATGTAAAGCACTTTGAATAACCATTGTGTATGAAATGTGCTATACAAATAAACTTGCCTTGCCTTGCCTACAATCTTTTTTCACAGGCCTGCAAATGCTTGATGGACATTATGGGAGCATGACAGGAGAATGGTGCTGTCTGATACTAGTTTAAAACATTTTTTTTTTTTGGTAGTAAAATGCACTTTCAGCAGATGTGGTTCATTTTGATGCCCTATTAATTTTTTCTCAGTTAAAGACATGACGAGATGAGTAAAGAGTGAGTAAAGTGTCATCCAGAAAAATGTGTTAAGTTACTAATTACTCATAAGCCTTAAGCCTAAACAGTGTGAACAAATTATTACTGAAAAAAACCCATAGGTGATTAATTGAGATTAAGGAAAAATTGTGTAAAAAATTTATGTGACATACATTATTTATAAAACAACAAGAATATTAATTTAAATGTTTAAGTTTGGTGTTTATTTAATGTAAAAATATCAATTTCATGCAAGTTAGGGTTTTCAGCTGTGTAGGTTTTTTTGTTTTTCATTGCAATATATTTTTGGTATCAAGATTACAAGTCTCTTAGAAAAGTGTACATGCATTTTTCCATGTACAGTAAGAAAAAATGCATTTGTTAAGCCACTAAAATTTCTTAATATTCTTAATTCTTAAATAGTCCTAATGTTGATTCAGGGGATTCATGTTTTACTAACCATACCTTTAAAGGATTAATTCACTTTAAAGTAAAAATTAAGCCATCTAAACCCTAGTGTTGTTCTAATGCACCATCGCACTTCTTTCTTTTTCAGACTCCAAAAGGAGAAACGTAATGAACAATGTCCTCCCATATAATGGCAGTGAATTTCTACCAGGATCAAGCTTTGAAAAAAGACTCAAAAGTATGACAGAATGACCCAATGTCACACGTGTCATATATTCAAAGTGTTCTGTGGGTATGAAATGGGGTTTGGTAAAAAGAAAACAAATTGAATATATTATTCAAAGAAAATTCTGACCTTGGCTGCTATTCTTCTGTGCATGACGAACATTCATGAGACTCTAACAGAACCACAGTTCACTCCACATCCCCAGAGAAGCACAAAAGCTGTGAGAAATCAAGACAGAGATATTCAACTCAGTGAAGAAAATGCATGGATACTTTTTTTGAACTGCTGTCATGAATGCATGGTGTGTACTCAACAGTCAATGTCAGGATTTTCTTTAAACAACACACTCAATTTCAGTTTGTTTTTCATCAAAAACTATCATATATCCTCAGAATATTTGAAAAAAAGAGCATTCTGTGATACTTTTAAAATATTTAAGCTTTGATGCTCGTTACTATTAACTGCCATTTTATGGACGATCGAGAGTGGGGCATTTAAAAAAAGATTTCTCCTTTCATTGTCCGAGAAAGAATTAGAACAAAACCAGGGTGAGTAAAGGATGAACTTCTATAATCTTTAATTCAAATTAGTAAACTAACATTTATTGCAAAATAATAACCAGGACATTTATCCCATTTTCTAGTCCTGGGCTGTACTGTGTAATTGAGTCATGCCTCCTACATTCATGGCTAGGTCAAGAGCTGACATATCGCTGCCTCCTCTTCACTCATTGACTCCTCATCATCTTCATCCCACCACTCTGCGCTTCAGAAGCTCACCATTGTCCCGCCAAGGCCGGCACCAGAGAATAAACACCCTCCTCCACACACCCATTGAGCTCTTCATATTCGCCTGCTCTCCAGACACTGCCGGATGGAAGGATTAAGCAAAATAAACACGTACAACAACGACAATAAAAATCATATTACTTTAGTATAGACATTTATTAATGTCATCAATTATAATACATTACAAATTTGTATGAAATAATCAATACAGAACTACCATGACATCTTACCATGACAGTCAATTGTAAATAAGTTCAGTACAAAACTCCATATTTTAAATTGTATGATTTTTTTATTTGAAAGCAAAAAAAGTAATTTAATGATTAATTTCTTTAGTTATACTTTTGAAATTATAAAGAAATATGTGGGAAACTGTTATGCTCAGTGACATTTAGAAATTACACTTCATCAATATTTTAAGGTATTCACAAAATGAATAAATTGTATGCTAGCATGTTTTTGTGGTTGCTATGGATTCAGTGAAGTACAACAAAGATGTTAGTTTATTCAAGAAGGCAGCACTTTACTGATAGAGTCAATTATGAATTCTTTAAAATTATTGTATTCCTTAAATTGCGACTGCGTTTATTTATTAAGTACTATATTTATTACCAGTTATTAAATGATAAACGTAAATGCGTCACATACAAGGTTTTTGGCATATTTAACTGCATCAGAACAGACAAGCCGAGTCAAAGTGACAGCAATTAAACGCATTCCTCAAATGCCTAGTCAACCCACAAATCCCGGAGGGCAAATAGGGAGTTCTCATTCACATACTGTGTGCTGTTATCAATGATTTACCCACTACCTAATGTCTAATACCTAATGCTCGCTAGCATACTTTTAAAAAGGATACTTGGAAATAATACTGTGGCGATGCAGGAGTGGTTCAGCGAGGTCTGCAGCAAGGGAACGAGTGTGGAGATGAGCGGAGATAAGGAGTTCAAGTGATTGACAATTAACACATGTGTTTAATTCCAGTGATTGGCGGAGAGATGATATATGCCCCCCACAGACCTGGCAGAGGGGACAAGGACACAACCCCCCTGCCCCTCTGCCTTTCTCTTTTGTTTATATGCCAAATATTAAGAATAAAGTTTTGATTTTATTGCCACCTCTGACTTCTTTGTCTTTCTCTGAACTTTCTTACACTGGTGTCATTATCCAGGACGAGGAAGTCAAGACGCCACCATGCAGCCAACTCAAACCTTGTTACTTGCAGAGCTTGTTAAGTTGCTCACCGGTCTTCACCTAACTCAACACCAGGTCCTGATGGACCTCAAGCTTGAACAGGAGGACCAACAACCACCACTTGTTGGTCCAAACACAGGATGAAGACTGGCCAGTCATCCGAAGCCTGCTTTGCTGGGAGTTTGCCCAGTCGCAGCTCCCACTGTTGCCCACATCCCGCTGCTGAAGAAGGGTGGCAAAACAGCAGCTGCCTGTTGCTAACTTCCTGGCCTATGATGACTTGAAGTGGGCCATCCTTCAACAGGTCGATCATACCCCCCAACAACACAGTCAACGCTTCCGGTCAGTGGAGCCAGGGGACAGTGGCCGACCTTTCGGAATGGCTCAACAGCTGCGGAAAGCGTGGCGCAAGTAGCTGATGGCCAAGTATCACGCCATCAAGGAAGTGGATCTGATGGTGCTGGAGTAGTTCATCGCTATGCTACCACTTCCAACGGCCGAGTGGGTCCAAGGCCATTCCCTTGGGCATCCTTTTGCTGCTGGGGTGGCAGGAAGGTCTGGGCCTGCCTGCTGGAGATGCGGTGACCCAGGTAATTCTCAGGACTGGTGTCCAATGATGGAGGTGGGAGCGCTGATCCGGGTCCCTGACTTCCCGAGGGCTGCCGGGCAGTACCAAATACCTGTGAGTATTAAGGGGGGTACATATCAGGGTTTGGTGGTTTCAGGCTGTAACCAAACCTCCATTCATCAAAGCCTGGAGCAGCAAGTACCATTGGATATGAGCCGCAAGGTTAAGTTATGGTGCATGCACTGGGATGTGGCGGATTACCCACTAGTGCTTTTTGATATATTAAATTTGGGAGAAAACAGAGTTAAGGTGGGAGTTAATTTCCATTAGTTCTGGTGGACCATGCAACACGACACCCAGAAGTAGTGCCGTTATGCCACATTTGTGTCAAGAGTGTGGTGGATGCACTGTTTCGAGTTATCTCCAGAGTGGGGATCCCTAAATAGATGTCATGTACTTTAAACTAATTATTTGAACTTTTGGCCGTTAAATCTAATCGCACCAGTGTCTATCACCCACAATCTGATTGCTTGGTTGCATTAACCACACATTAAAATCCATGGTTCGGAAATGCGTAAAAGAACACGCCAAAAATTCGGAAATGCGTAAAAGAACACGCCACAACAGCCCTGTTGTTCGCAGTGTGGGAGGTTCCACGAGGCTCCACTGGTTTTTTTCCCCATTCAAGGTTCTCTATGGTCATCAGCCCCAGGGGGTGCTTGACGTCATTAGAGATGCTTAGGAGGAGGGGCCTTCAAACAGCCGTAGTGAAATTCAGTATGTCATGGACCTTTGAGAAAAACTCCACACATTGGGGCGGCTCTCAGTAGAGAAGTTGCTTTAGGCCCAGGAAAGACAAAGTTAGCTGTAAAACAGCAGCACATGAAAGCATCAGTTTACACCGTTAAAGAAAGTGCTTGTCCTACTTCCAACATCTAGCTCAAAATTACTTGCAAAGTGGTAAGGTCCTCTTGTGGTTACACGGTGAGTTGGGGATCTCGATTCTAAGGTAAGGTGAACGGATAGGGGTAATTCAAGGCAAATCTATCATCCCAATATTTTAAACTGCTGGAATGAAGTGAACTTTGTTGAATTAGCAGTGGCCATTTTGGCGGAGGAGGATCTCGGACCAGAAGTGGGTCACCATTACCCAAGGGAAAAAAATGCCTTCATGACGCAATTCGGTTTACACAAATATGTTACTCTTCCGTTCTGGTTGTTTGAGGCTCCCGCCACCTTTTAGCAGTTCATGAACAAAGTCCTCTGGCCACATATGCATTATATACAGTAATGATTGGCAAGGGCATATGAAACAACTGCTCACTGTCCTAAGATCACTGAGGCAGGCTGGACTCTCTGCAAACCCTCTGCAAACCCAAGTTTGCAATTGGGCATGTGGAGGTATCTGTGCTTACACTTGGGACAGGGACAGGTGCGTCCCCAAATTGATAAAACTGCTGCTATTACAGCCTCCCAAGTCCCAAGACCAAAAAGGAGGTGAGACTGTTCCTGAGGCTGGTAGGATATTATGGGAGGTTTATACCTAATTATTCTGAGCTCACCAGCCCTCTGACTGATCTCACTAAAATGGAAGCACCCAATCTGGTCCAGTGAACGGAGCTGTGCCAACCGGCCCTAAGCAAGTTAAAGGCTGCCCTGCCAGTGTGTTGCTCTTATACTCTCCTAACTTTGATCTCCCTTTTTTGTTGCAGACCGACGTGTCGGAGAGGGGGCTGTCCAGTCCAAGGTGGTCAGAGGAGAGAAGCGGCCGGTGCTGTATCTGAGTCGTAAGCTCTCCAACAGAGAAACCAGATAATGCACCATTAAAAAGGAGTGTTTGGCCAGGTGGTGGGTCGTCCTCACCCTTCGTTATTACCTCCTGGGATGGGAATTCTCTGCATTACATGAAGGATACTAACACGCTGACCCATTGATATTTAGCTTTACAGCCTTTTAAGTTCAAGGTGGTCCACTGGCCGGGGGTGCAAATGGGTGTGACCAACATCCTCTCCAGAAGAGGGGCAGAGTTCAGCGAGGTCTGCAGTGAGGGAACGAGTGTGGAGTTGATGAAAAAAACACATGTGTCTAATTCCAGTGATTGGCAGAGAGATGATGTAAGACCCCAACAGACCAAGGAGAGGAGAGAGACACCCACACACACTTCTGCCTTGCCCTTTTGTTTAAATGCCAAATATTAAGAATAAAGATTTGATTTTCTCACACCGCCTGGCATCTATGTCCTTCATCTCTGAACCTTCTTACAGCTACTAATTAAATTTACCCTATTACACAACTGTAAAGGGTCCCAACTTAGTTTTGGAGTCTTCTACAATATATTTACATGCATCAGAAAAAAAAAAAAAAAAAATTCTCATAACCATTACCATATCGGAATTTCAGTTCTTCCTGAGCACTTGATATACAGTGAATGAATGCAACCCATCAATTTCAAAGACGATTTGCAGCGATGGAAACTACTCTTCCTGACATGTTGGAAATACGAATTTAACTCTAACTACAAATACAGTAAAGGGTTAAAGCAGATGTTGTTTGCCGGCAGCCAATGAAGATCATATAATGTGAGACTGGAATTGTAGACGACTCATTATGGCAGTTCAGAATCGATTCTTTATTTGGGAGGCTATACCTTTATTTGTAATGCATTTTGATCTTTTAAACTTTGCAGACCTTTTACATTTCACAAACAGCTATGTTCCTGCTTTAAAGTTACACTTTAAAAGAATATAAAGTCCAAAATTAATGTCATGTTTTCAGACACTTAATTTCAAGTTTATAATGAAATTAAAATTTATTGTAGTTCAAATTTATATTAAATGCATCTAGTTTAATTAACTTAGAGTACTTTTTTTAAGAGTCCTTCCCTGTGCATGCACTCTGGTGTCTTAGTGGGTTCGGGAAGGGAGACGGAGGGTCGATTTCGCAATGTGGCTGACGGGCCAGGATGCCGGGCCGCTATTTCCGCGCCTCGGACGAGAGGGAAACACCTGCGACCGCCGGACCCCCGCCCCTCTCGAGTAATACGAATCAATATTTGTGCTCGGATTGAATAAAAATCCTCATTGGGTAGCTGACTGTGTCTGCGTTCTGTGATAGGCTAGTCACAGGGCCCCTCCCCTACACATAAAAATTTCCTGTGTCTTGCTCTGCTCACTCACACACAGAACACAGAGAAGAGAACAGCTTCACGCTTGACTTCATGCAAAAAATAAAGTAGTGGAATAAAAACTATATTACAAATTAATTAGCCACACACACACACACGCACACACGCACACACGCACACACGCACACATGCACACACGCACACACGCACACACCTGGTGTGAGAAAAGAACCAAAACAATCTGAGCATCTGAAGCTCAATGCTGATGCTGTCATGCAAATAGTTTTCTAATCAGCAATAAATATAACAATTTCTGATCAACCCATATCAATTGCATGATTAAAAATAACATACTGGTTAAAGCCCCGCCCATTTCAAGACAACCCAAAAACATCCAGGTTAAATCCTTATTATTAACAGATACAGATAATGCTGTACTTGCTCATCCCTAATATATATACATATATACATAGAGATAATATATATCTATATATTATATATACATATATACATCCCTAATATATATACATATATACATAGAGAGAGAGAGAGAGAGAGAGAGAGAGAGAGAGAGAGACAGAGAGTATGGGGGGAGATTAGGAAGCCGTGATGGACCAAGGCCAATGGACAAATTTGTCCAGGATGCCGGGGTTACACGGATTTTTTTATGACCACAGAGAGTCAAGACCTCAGTTTAACATCTCATCCGAAATACGGTGCTTGTTGCAGTACAGTGTCCCCAACACTATACTGGGGCATTAGGACCCACTTAGACCGCAGGGTGAGCACCACCTGCTGGCCTCCTAACACCACTTCCAGCAGCAGCCTCGTTTTTCCCAGGTCTCCCATCCAGATGCTAACCAGGCTCAACCCTGCTTAGTGTAGCGAATCAGCTCAAGATAATGGTTTAAACGACGCCCGCTGATTCTCCACCATTATATGTAGCGAAATCAGCTCAAAGGTAATCGGGGTAGCGGGATCTATGTATATAGTTTAATCATGGGTTATGACCAAATATGCACATAGATCGCGCTTAAAGGGAATTGTGTATATTGATAATTAATCATAACGGATTACAATTAATTATGAATACAAATAGCTTGATTCGGCTTATAGAATTGATTAATTCTAGCAATGAGTTCAAAGCAGCGGCCATATGTGCGCTCATACGAGCCGCGCGATCTTTTATGAACTTTAATAAAAAGCTTCTTCATCTTCACAAAGAAGAATCTTTCATTATCGTACCAAAGTACTTAGCATTGTAGCAAGTTGCAAACGTAGAAGTGACTTACTCAAGAATAGTACAGAATCAATCATGTGTGATTATATATACAGTGTTTTATTAAACAAACTACGAAAACAAACGTTAAACATAACATAGACAGACTTAACGGAGAGTGAGAGAAAGAGATGCTTGAGAGAGAGAGAGAGAGAGAGAGAGAGAGAGTAAGAGAGACGAGAGCGACATTCCTGCAGTCAATTAAACCTTTGAGAAAACCAGCATGGAAATTCACCTTTAAAAAGGGGCATATAGCTTTAAACGCATTTAGATTTCGTAAACAATGCTTGCATTGGGTTTCTCGTGTGTGTGAATGTTACCCAGTCTTGCGTTGAGAGAGTTGCTTTGGTTGGATGCTGGTTTGTTCCTTGAGGTCCTTTTGATTGAATCGCGGGAGATTCAAAATGGCTTTGTCTGAAGGTGCGGTCGCGTAGGCTCGCTCCCTGCAAGGCCGAAGGCCCTGCTCCCAGGGGAGCAAGATATGCAGGAAGAGTTTCAGGAGAGGAAGTTCAAGAAGGGACAGAGAGATCAAGAGAGCGATGTTTGGATATCAGGAGTCTTTATAGAAACATAGGGACACTCCCACACCTTGGATGAGGAGCCAATCGCTGGCTTGGAGGTGGATGCTGGGGAAATTTCCTTTAGTCTCTGTTCAACCTAATCTGCATAGTTTATGGCTTGAAGGGAATTTCTTTGAGTTTTGATGCAACACTGTTAGAAATTATACAATGCATTTCAGCATTAAACAAAATACAGATTCGGAAAGTGAAGGCTGAACGAATTCAAATGATACCAAGAAAGGCAGAAAGACATAAAGTGGTTTCGTTTAAACGATTTTACACATTTAAACATCTAAATAAACTACCTAAAATAACTAAAAAGACTACACATGGAGGGCAAAGGGTTTTATGGCCATAAAATGACCGTGAGTGAGACAGAGCGGCATTTCTAAGTTTTCAAGCCTCATTCTGTTCATTCAAAAAGTCCCAATCAGATATTTGTTTTTGATATATATATATATATATATATATATATATATATATATATATATATATACACACACACACATATACATATATATATACACACACACATATATATATATATATATATATATATACACACACATATATATATATATATATATATATATACACACATATATACACATATACACACACATATATATATATACACACACATATATATATATATATATATATATATATATATATATATATATATATATATATATATATATATACATACACATACACGTATATATATATATATATATATATATATATATATATATATATATATATATATATATATACACACATATATATACACATACACGTATATATATATACACATATATATATATACACATACACATATATACATACACACACATCTATCCATCCATCTATCTATATATATACACATATAAATAAAATAAAACAACTTTATTGTAATTTCTATTAAAACGTCTTAAATTTATGTATTAAATAAATATACGATGAAATTGCAATTTTGTACAGTTAAAATATATCTTTAACACTGTACACTTTCTGCAACACATTACACTTTACATGTGCTTTACTATTTTAGTCCACATATAAAAATAAGTGTACTTTAAAGTACAATTAATTTTTTTGACATTATTACAAAGTGAACTTTTAAAAAATTGATGTGTGTTGAGAAAAAAATGATGAAAGTGTATACTTTCGAAGTACACTTAAGCCTTAAACCTTAACGGTTTAAAAAAAATTATACTTTTAAAATGTAAAGTATACTACATGTAAACATATACAATTAAGTACACCTCTTTTCACAAGGATGACCCTGGAGAGGGTTTGGAAAATTTCTATAATCTAAATCATGATTTTTTTTGTTGCTAAATGTTTAACATAACCATTTGTGTATGTAGAATGCTGGAATATGTTGGAAACTAATTCAATTGGATTTTCCATTCAGTGGGCCTCACAAATGCATCTGAGATGTTGTTTTTAAGGTTCAGTTTTTATGGTCTCACTTTGTTCCCTTATTTATAAATGACAGTAACAACTGCAAACAAAGCAATAACATCAATAACTTTCTTGTCAACAATGATTAAAACAAGTAACAACAGCGAAATGCCCTGTGGAAATAGGGAATCCAACGGCATCTTGGGTGAATTTACTGGTTGGGCAGTTGCCAACAAAATAGTTTCTTTGTGTGGTGTTTTGACAACAGAAAGCTTTATTGGATGGAATACAATACATTGATGGAATATTACCAGCCCCTTTTGTCCTTGCCTGTTTTGAAGGGTCTTTGATGTCGATTTCTAAGGCATAATATGGAGACATATACACTGTTCAAAAGAATGAAGGAAACACTTAATCATCACTGTATAACACCAAGTCCTTTAAACTTCAGGGATACAAATCTATCCAGTTAGGAAGCATGATTGATTGTGAATCAGATTCCATTGTTTTGGTGCAAACGAAAGTGACAACAGTTGCACCAGAGAGGCAAAAGCAAGATAACCCACAACAAAGGAAGGATTTTGCAGGTGGTGGCCATTGTCTTTAGTTTGTGTTTTATTATGGTCCCTGTCACCGTCTGAAGCATGAGTTCCTGCAACCCAATCAGGTTGCACTGGCAGTCCTGTTCTGTATATGTGAATATGTGCTGCTCCAAGAAGATTTGGTGTGTCTCCCAGTACAGCAGATACCAGTAGACAGGCCATTACACAAGGACAAATCTGAGCCCTTCAAAATGACATCCAGTAGGAACTGGTGTGCATGTTTCTGACCAAACTGTCAGAAACAGACTTCATGACGGTGGCATGAGGGCCCGACATCCTTTAGTGGGACCATTGGTGCCTCGTTCTCATTATGGATGAGAGCAGGTTCACACGAGCATGTGAAAAAGTGTGGAGATGCCGCGGGGATGTTGTTATGCGTACAACATCATCCAGCATGACTCATATGGTGAGTCAATAATGGTCTGGTGAGAACGAATTCCTCAGAGCCAATGTCAGACCTTATGTTGGTGCTGTGGCCCTAGATTACTTCATTTTTAGATCTCAGAGATTTATAAATAATGATGTGCAATGGATAATTAAATTATAATAGACACTGCAAAATTCCATAAAAAAAAGAATTGTTATTTTTGATTTTATGGTGAATTTAATGGTGCTTTATGGGAAGTATGCAGCCCAAAATGCTTGAAAAAAATTATGAAAACCATTATAAGGTTTTGTTTGCTTTGCCACACCTGCTATCAGGGAAAAAATCCTGATGGCTTGTCTTGTGGCTGAATTAGCACGTCATTCATATTTTAATTTATTTCACATTTCCCAATGCAGTCAATCCAGAAAGAGCATGTAGCTATAAAACGTCTTTTAATAAGCACTTAATCTGGAAAACATCTACTTTATATAAAAAGCTTTTTTATATACACTTTAAATTATAAACATCTTAAAGGGATATTCACCCAAACATTTAAATTCTGTCATAATGTATTCACCCTCAAATTGTTCTTTCTCTCTTTTTCTTTCTTGCTTACACAAAAGAAGATATTTTGAAGAATGTTTGATAATCAAACAGTTGACGGGAGCCCAAAAATACTATGGAAGTCAATGGGAGCAAACAACTGTCCTGGAAAAGGACAATTTTAGGCATCTTCTGATTTTATTGTAAACATTTGTGTTTTTAAATTATGTTCCAGTAAACTAGAGAGCAATTGTTTTATTTCCTCAATAAATCCAATTTTTTTCTCACATTTAGATTTTGGCAAGCGTTACATTTACACTGTGTGCATAATGTTAAAATGTACTTTATCATGTAAAACAACTGTAAGAGATAATTTGCCAACTGCGTAGCAACACAAACAAAACATAAGCCCTAACTTGTTAACTGGGTCACAGCTCTTCAGAGCACATGCTAATGTTTGTGATCGGATCATTTGGAGAGCACTGGTGAGGAGACTCGTTTGAATTCAGAATAGGACTGTTGTTGTACTCTTGAACTGATTTGAAGCAGATCATAGAGTTCCCCTTGTGAAAACAGTCATCCAATATGAAGGTTCACAGCTGGAAGGGCTTCAGACCTGGAAATGCTTATGCAAGGAGGTGCAGGGTTAAACACACACACACACACACACACACATATGTTTTTGAGTGAGTGAAGGTGAGACAGAAGCTCAGCCATTTTCAAGTTTCATATATATATATATATATATATATATAGAGAGAGAGAGAGAGAGAGAGAGAGAGAGAGAGAGAGAGAAAGAAAGAAAGAGAGAGAAACAGAAAATGAAGACTTCGAAATGATTCAAATCAACTTTTGCAGTTGTGGTTTTAACCATGTGGTTTTAACAATTGAAAGAGCTGAATCATCATGTCTCCAGCAATGCAGTGAACAGTTTTCTGCACAGTTCAGACATATCATATTAACACAGTAAAATTATGATTTGTTCTCACCAAATGTTGTGCTAAATCAAAAACAAATGGTCTATTCACACCATTAGTGAACTAAATATCTGTCAGGCTGAAGACAATTATACAATCTAGAATATAATCATTAAATGACACCACAATTATTTTATTCTTTTGACAACCTTAAAATTTCTTCAGTAAAATGGAATTTGATGCACAGGGGAAAAAAGTGCATGAAAAAACATGTGGCAAAAGAATGGTGAATAAAGTAAGTAACTTAAGTAGTAAGTCTCAGAGCGAAAGCATGAGTTATATAAGGATATATATATATATATATATATATATATATATATATATATATATATATATGGATATAGAGAATATTTACATAAAATCTTGTAAATCGCTATTTTCTACTTTCATAGCCTTTTGATGTTCATTTTAACTTAATTAAGATGTAAAAAGCTTTTTGTCGTGTACCAAATACTATATATGTTGAGTGTAAAACGTCTCAGGTTACGTATGTAACCATAGTTCCCTGAGAGGGAACGAGACGCTGCGTCTTTCGATCGCTTTGGGGAATACTTGGACAATGCCTCGCGAAGCACAATATGTAAACTTCCGTCGACCGAGTGTGAGTGACGGTCGCAGGTCGGTGACGTCACGAACCAGGTCATAAAGGGGCGACAGAACCCAGAGGCAGTAGCTTAGAGGTGTCTGAGCAAGCCCGGAAGGCGCAAGGAGCTGAGGCCAAAGACGCAGCGTCTCGTTCCCTCTCAGGGAACTATGGTTACATACGTAACCTGAGACGTTCCCTTTCAAGGGAACTCGCGCTGCGTCTTTCGATCGCTTTGGGGAACGATATACCAACGCCACCTCAGTGACGAAGGCCGACGAGTGTCTCGTAGCTCACTACGAGAGGACCCGTGTTCCCGGAGCGGAGTTGAGGTCAAGCTGGTAAAACCTCAGAAAGGTATGCGGGGGAAGAACACCCCGCCGCATCACAAACATCAGATAAAAGA
The DNA here is from genome assembly GCA_037043235.1 of Rhodeus uyekii. Classification (NCBI taxonomy): domain Eukaryota; kingdom Metazoa; phylum Chordata; class Actinopteri; order Cypriniformes; family Acheilognathidae; genus Rhodeus; species Rhodeus uyekii. The sequence goes on along the minus strand of JAWRVZ010000071.1, from coordinate 3,144,516 downwards.
CACACTTGATATAAGGGCCTTAGAGGCAGCCTCGCTCCTAGAGGAGTGGGCACGGACCCTTAGAGGCGAAGGGGATCCGGCCGACTCGTAAGCCAGGGTGATAGCCTCAACTATCCACCTGCTTAAAGTAGGTTTGGATGCTGGGGCCCCACTAGGGGTCCCAAAGCAAACAAACACCTGGTCTGACTTACGCCAAGGGCAGACCTGTGGACATACTTATGGGTGTATGTCCACTTGTTTTTATATATATTTAAAAACAAGGTCTGTCCAGTGTGAGCACTGGACACTTGTCCAGTGCTCACACTGGACAGACCTTGTTTTTAAATTCCTGGTCCTGGTCACCAAAAGGGGGGAAGGCAGAAGGCCTGCAGTACAATAGACCTGACCACATGAGTGGGCACTTTGAGCACGTAGCCTGGCCTGGGATGAAGGAAGGCTTTCACCATCCCAGGCGCAAACTCAAGGCAAGAGGGAGCTACAGAGAGCACCTGTAGATTCCCAACTCTTTTTAGCGATGTTATAGCTAATAAGAATAATGTCTTTAAAGTGAGGAACTTTAGGGGAACCTCATCCAAAGGTTCAAAGGTGCCTGGGACAACCCCTGGAGTACCAGGGATAAGTCCCAGGTAGGAACCTTGGTCTGTACTGCAAGCCTCAGCCTAATAGTACCACGGAGGAAGCGTGTGACGAGGGGGTCCCTGCCAATGGACATGCCACCCAGAGGTACGTGGTAAGCAGCCACGTAGACCTTCAGGGTGGACGGGGACAGCCCTGCAGTGCAATTTATCCTGCAGGAACTCCAGCACTTTGCCAACGTGACAGGTAACTGGGTTCACCTGCTTTTCGCTACACCAAGAAGTGAAGAGTCTCCACTTCAGGGCATTCAGCTTCCTCGTGGAGGGAGCTCTGGAGTGGAGGATGGTCTCAACAACCTCAGTTGACAGACCAGACTCTATGAGCTGGGCCTCCTCAGAGGCCAAGCCCACAGTTTCCACAGTTCTGGGCAGGGGAGACGCATCAAGCCCGCTGCCTGGGACAGAAAATCCTCCCTGGGATCTCCCGGGGGGCTCAGACCAGAAGGGACACAAGATCCGCAAAACACACTCTGCCCGGACAACATGGAGCAATTAGTGTGAGACGGACCTTGTCTCGACGAACTCTCTCCAGAACTCCCAGGAGCAGAGCAATCGGGGAAAAGGCGTACAGACATAGCCTCGGCCATGTCTGAACCATGGCACCCGGCCCGAGCAGGGCTGGGTGCAAGAGTGAAAACCACAGAGGGCAATGAGTCGATTCCTCGGACGCGAACAGGTCTAATTGTGCTCGGCCGAATCTCAACCAAATCTGCTCCACCACCTAGGGGTGGAGCCTCCAAACCCCGGGCCTCGGCCCCTGCCTCGACAGGACGTCTGCTCCCACATTCTAGGTCCTAGGGATGTGAACTGCCCGTAGATGGAGCAGTCTCCCTTAGGACCAAAGGAGGATCTGCCGCGCCAGTTTTATAATGGTCGCGAGCATAAACCTCCCTGATGATTTATATAGGAGACCACAGTGGTGCCGTCGGTCTGAGCAACCACATGATGGCCCCTAAGGTCTGGGAGGATCGCCTAAAGCGCCCTCCAAGCAACCATCATCTCTAGCAGGATTATGTGCCAGGATAACTGGTGCTCATGACCTTCGGTGGAGCGGTCTCTCAAGGCCGCTCCCCAGCCCGTAAGGGACGCATCCGACGATAGCATTACGCGTCGACAAGGAGCTCCCAATACAGGTACTCATGACCTTGGGCGGCGCAGTCTCTCAAGACTGCTCCCCAGCCCGTAAGAGATACATCCGTCGATAGCAATACGCGTCGACAAGGAGCTCTCAATACGGGTCCATGAGACAGAAACCAGGATTCCTTCCACACATCTAAGGCACGTAAGCCTCGCCGCGTGACCTTGATGGTGCGGAAAGGGTTGCCCCTCGGGGAAAACCCTCTGGTTCTGAGCCACCACTGTAACGACCTCGTACAGCAGCCCGAGCGGGGTAACGCAGGAAGCTGCTGTCTGAGAACCAGCACTCGTTGGAAGTGCTTTACAGTGAGTGGCTGGCCTAGTTAAACTCTTTGACGGCTAACAGGACGGAAACGATGCGCACGGGGAAAAACCGTGCAGACATCATAACCGAAACCCAACAACGCCGAGGAAGGTGGTCCTCTGGAGAGGAGAGAGCACACTCTTCTTTGCGTTTAGCCTCAACCCCAACACATTAAAGAGCGCGGGAACAACATCTCAATGTTGAACCTCTAGCTGTAGCGACTGGGTAGAAAAACCAGTCGTCAGTATAATCGAGAACTCTGATTCATTAGAGGTGCAGCGGGGTTAGCGCTGCGACCATGCATATGATGAACGTGCGAGGTGAAAGAGCTAGGCCAAATGGAAGCACTCGATATTGGTAAGCCTTCCCCCCAAAGGCGAACCTGACGTACTTCCTGTGTTGTGGAAGGATGGAATGAAAATATGCGCCCTTCAGGTCGATTTGACAGACCAGTCCTCAGACCTGATCTGTCACGATCTAGTTCAAAGTCAACATTGATGACGTGATTTAGAAGGCGCAAATTTAGGATGGGCCGCAATCCTCCATCCCCCTTGGGAACGATGAAGTAATGACTGTAAGCCTGACTTTCTGTCCGAGGGGGGTACATATTTTATGGCCCCTTGCCTCAACAGAGTGTCTACTTCCTGTTCCGTGACCAGAGCCTGCTCAGGGTCCACCACGGTGGGTAGAACCCTGCTAAAAGAAAATAATATGTATATATATATATATATATATATATATATATATATATATTGCAGGACCCAATGAGAAACTTCTGGTAGGCATGAGATGCGACCAGAAATTCTAATGAGGGAACCAGCCTCTCAAGGCTGGCCTCTGGTGCTTGAGTGGCAGACGCTCCAGGGCCCGGTTTTCAGGGGTACGCCTGGAGTGAATGCTCTAGGACCCTCCTTGGAGGGGGCGATCTCCTCAGAGCAACCAGACTCACGGGTGGCAGCTGAGGAGGGACGCCTGTGCGAGGTCTGGCACCGTAGCGCCAGGACCTCTTTGATGTAGCCTCTTTTGGCGAGGATGACGGTCCTCAGATCCGTCCTCTTGCCAGAGGGTTGAGGCTGGGAGTGCCGGCCCGACCCCCCGGGTTTCTGGAGGGGTTAGCGGGTTGCGACGCTGTGCCTCAGAGCGGCCCATTGTGAGGAGCTCTGGGGCTGTGGCTGGCTCACAGCCCCTAATTTCAGAGCAACAAGGCAGCAGCACACTGAACACCACCTGCTGCTAGCAGCCTCCTAGAACTTATCGACGACCGTCTCAACTGTGTCGCCGAAAAAGCCCAGAAGACGAGAGAGGGGCATCCAGTAGGAACTTATTTCCTTATCTTTAAAGGTTTGAGCCGCAGATGCCTCTTTTATAAATATAATATATATATATATATATTTATATACACACATATAAGGATAGATTTATATAATGAAATATATATATATGTATGCTCTCATCGAGGTCCCCCAATAACCCTGTTTACATTTCACTGACAGCTGTATATTGTATGTAACTGTATGTGAAAATAAAATTCTTGAATCTTATATGCTCGACTGCCCAGGAGAGTAGAAATAATCCTCACGGGTTTATAGAGCAGTGTAGGTTTTTTTTTTTTTTTGCATCAATACTGATTGAGAGAGGTAGCTCGCAAGCGCCTCCTCAGTCTCAGGATCGATCATTTTATATATCACGGGGGGTGACTCGCGCTAACAGGACGCGTTCATCTAATTACTTATTTTCTTAGGAGGAACGCTTCTTTGCCGGCAATAAATTCAACATGGCGCGAGTCACTTCCTCGAAAAACTCCTCATACTGGAGAGAAAAGTGGCGAATATTCTCTCATCATTAAATGCTGACAATGTCAAAACTCCTCAGAGATAGATCATTGCAGTGTCTGTGCTATATGTAACAGCCCTCGGGCTGCACGGGCACTGGATCTGCCGGGAAAGGGCTGAGATAGAGCAGGGCTCGTCTCACACCCCGCCGTCTGATCCATTCGCGAATCCCAGGACCCATATCACCGCATATCCTTGACTACAGCGGGACTTGAGCCCTGGGCAGCGCGAGCCGAGCCTGGACGGACTCAGTGTCAAAGACCGCCAGGCGGGAGCGGAGCATCTGTATGCATGCTCTGCTCCCACGCACACACATAGTAAGTGCGCGTTCCCACCCGAAATGTAGTGAAGGCAGGAATACGCGCACTACACAGATGTTTGATTCGCCATTTGGAATTTGGAGAGCCCTTTTCTTTTAAACTAGTCTAGGGAACTCAAACAACCAGCGCGACAACACAACACACTCTCACACTTGTGCTTGCGAAGACAAAACAAGCTACTGCCTCTGGGTTCTGTCGCCCCTTTATGACCTGGTTCGTGACGTCACCGACCTGCGACCGTCACTCACACTCGGTCGACGGAAGTTTACATATTGTGCTTCGCGAGGCATTGTCCAAGTATTCCCCAAAGCGATCGAAAGACGCAGCGCGATTTCCCTTGAAAGGGAACTGTATATGTCTATCTTCATTCCCATTGCCCAGGTACAAGTAAATATGCTCTAAATATGTATAGCTGTGGACACATTGCCCAATCTTGTTTTATTGGCTGCACCAATTTACCAATGAATAAACCTGTTGCATGGGCAAATGTATATTACCAATGAAAATTAGACATCTATAACTGTTTTTCATATTTGTGGATTGAGTATGTAGGCTATACGCTGTGTTTTTACACCTCTTTTTAAAAATGCCATGTGCCAGGGTTTTGCATGCGTTCGACCAATCAACGTGCACTTCATCGGTAGTTCCTATCGTGTTGGGTTAAGTAGGAGCTAATTTAGTTCCCCCAAAAGCCATTCCTATAACTAAAATAGTTCCCAGTTCCTGTAGTGCGAACAGGCCAAAAAGCAGGTAGTTTCCATTTGATGTCCATTTGATGTCCTCAGCCACCCAAGCTGATGTCAATGTTTTAAAATGTACTGACTAGGTCACAAGTCACCCACAAGTCACTGCAGTCTATGTTGGTTGAAAGTACCAGCTTTTTCAACTGCCTTAGCATCAGCGTGCAGTTCAGCTTGTATCAACTCTCTCCAATACCGAAGCCTGAACAATGACACATGAAGCTCTGAGGAAAAACTGCTAAAATATGAATCTTGAATGTTGCATCTGTTTTACCAATTCAGAGCTTTCGGGGAATAGACATCAAAAGGAGGGAAAACATTAGGCTTTAGGACAAAGCTGCAGGGGAAGTGAAACATCTCTTCCTTTCAGTCTGTTTCTCTGCTCCTCACCATAAAGCGTCCACCCAGAGAGTAGCGTAAGGGCAGATGGCATTTGTTTGAGTCTTGGTGGCGTCATGGAAAAGCAATGCTTGAGTTCTAGCAAGATCAGGGATGATCAGAGAGCAGTTCTTCACACCAACACTAGAGAATCAGGTCAGTCATCCTGGATTTAGCAAGCTAATTGGAAACAGACTGATTGTACATGTAATACTTTTGCTTGTCCAAAGAGTCTTTTCCTCTAAAGTGACGTTTTGCACTGAAAAGAGGTATTTATTTTTTTGAAGGCCAAGTAAAATCAGAAGTCAGGCCAATTAATTTTGAACTCAAATGTTCAGCTTGAAGACATTCAGAAGCTCACCAGATTTTGATGAATATTGTATTTTGAATACAATTTTGCATCATCATTTCCTTATCCAATCTAATTATTTAGCAGCTGCTACTAAGGAAACCAGAGGAGCATCCAAAACACACTTCATTACTACAATTTTCATTTCAAATCCACACATAAACCATAAACCATTTCAACTAGTGCTTTGCCAAATTGCATTATCAATGTAATATTTTAAATGTTCAAAGGCATTAAGAAGTCAGAATAACATCTTGTCTTTTGTCAGTCATCTCAGTTTTTTGGCCACAGAAATAAAATTGTGGCGCATGCACGGACATGGTGTCAGAGTTATGTTCAAGTTTGTCTTTGCATTTGTACTCTCCCTTCATTGTCTGATTAGTCATTTAGTTCACCTGGTGTTCATCAATTATCTCATTAGTTCCCTCATTTAGTTCTGGTAGAAGTACTCCCTGTTTTGTTCTTTGTTGTGACCTATCCTGTCTCATCTGTAAAGTGGATGTGGTCCCTGTGTTTATATTCAAGCTTTTGTGGATTACCGAATTAAATACCATTACTTTGTACTCTTTGTGTGCTACTTCGATCCAGCCACGTGTGACACATGGTCATTGTAATCATTATAAGTAGAACATTTTGAGATAAGTGCATATTTCTGTTGTTCTTTAGATTGCATTTCTCAACATTTATTTTAATGTGGAGTTTGAAGATTAGAAATGTAAAATTCAGTTAGAACTATTGGAACTCCTAAGACTTACATGGAAATCATGTTACCTTTTATTTATATTGGCATGAGCCAGTTGTAATGTCATGCAACCACTTTTAGTGGGAAATCCTGCCCTTTCTGTAACTGTACTAGTCTTAAGTTCGTTATACTTGTACTGTATTTCGCAGAATTTCAGTGCTATCTTATTGTACACATCTATACGGTTTGTGTATATTACACTTTTAGTTTCTGTCAAAATTATCATACAAGGACATATCACAGGGTCAAATATTGATTATATCTTCTTTCAGCCTGAAGCAAATTTTTTCTCATCTAAATGACATTCACAAACTCTTTCACAGTTTCTTTACTGTGTCAATTTCCAATTTTCCAGAATGAGATCACTGTCTGATTCACATTTACAGGACATGATGTCAAACAGTGGAACATCCAATATGATTATACTTGTGTGTGAAAAGACTTGGAAGGAAAGTTATTTTTTCATTCAAAAATGTAAAAAAGTCAACCAAATGTCCACAGTGTTGAAGCAATTAGAGCATAATGTCCAGAACTGTGTTTGAAAGAAAAACACACTGAATGACAATTCCCAAAAGTTATTTCAAAATACCATTTGATAACTAGAGAACTGTCTAGATATTTGAATAGAGAGAGGGTGGATTGGTTAAACCAAATTTTCAGCACTGTATTTGAGAAAAAACAACAACTTGGATTTATTATAGATAGCATGGATGTGATGTACACCACATTTTGACTGGCTATAAGTGAAAAGCTATTGGCCAAGATATATTAAGATGATTGCCACACACTAACAGAATGAGTGTTCAGGAGCTTTAGGCACAAATGAAGGTGAAAGCACCACCGTCATAACACCATTGACATCACAGCCATAACCATTCCTGTGGTGCAAAGCATGATACATGCTCAGATCTTTCCACAAGCCCACAAGGAATTTCTGTTGGGTTTCCATCAGCAGACTATCCTTAATTGTTCTCTATGCGGGAGATAAGTAAAGAATTGCAACAGTGCCAACTCCTAAACTCCTAAGTCACTCTGTTCTGAAATTAGGCAGTCACACAGAAATTGTCTACTGTGGGTTTTATATTTCCCACAAATTATGCCATGTAAAACCACTGCAGTCTGTTCCTACTTAATATTAGTATTCTTATGTTTCTGAAGAATGGAGAGAAAATTGCGTGATGTACTACATGACCTCAGCAAGCATTTTCAACCCAGACTTTATGGAACACATGCACTTTGCCAGTGATTGTTTTGAGTCACAGTGAGACTGTCTGGCTACGATTTACTCAGTTACCAAAAACTTAGTGAGTTATGCATGACTGGGCTAAAATCAGTACCATCTATGAACAATATGTCAACAGGTATTCTACTAATTTAAATCATACCCCAATTGTCACAGTCATGTCGTGTCTTGTTACTTCCTGTTTCCTTCTGTGTGATCCCGTTGTAATTTTCATCCAGGTTTCTGTTCCATGTTCCTTTCCGCCTTGTCCTCCTCCACCGGTTCCCCTCCTTCTCTTTGCTGTTGTTCCAGTATAGGCATGAAGTTGCACCTTCCAGGAGGGGGAGCTACTGTCACAGTCATGTTGTGTCTCGTTACTTCCTGTTTCTTTCTGTGTGATTCTGTGGTTAACTCGCCAATGCTATTATGTCAACGTTTTTGAAGTCGAACCGCCAAACTCCCTACTTGTCTTAGTATTTTCGATTCTTTAATGTTGAATCCTTAATGTCGATGAAGACTAAAATCTCAAGCAAATATCTCGGACAAAGTCGTCACTTCACATGGTTGTCTCGTGAGTCATGAGTGCACCTAGTTCACTGCGCATGTGCTGAGTTTGCGTTGCAAGTGGATCGCGGTCCTGGTCGCTCTGTCAGTGACACTTTATTTACAGCGCCGCACAGGACTCTCTGAAGTGAAAGCACATTCACATTCCTACCAGAGCTGCTGTGGGTCCACCCCATCCCAAAGCCTCATCCGCTTCTGTGTGCACATAAAGCCCGCCTTCTCTGATTTGATTGGTTTTCTCAAATATTATGACATTGGTCAGTAATGAGCGGTAACAACCAATGAGTATGAGGCTTAGATTGAACACACACACATCCACACCCTTTGTTCTGACATGAGCTCTGCTCAGCGCTGCTATGCCAAATTTGTTAAGAAAGCACATTAGACAGGCAAAAAGTATGCAGTATAGTGTGATGACCTCACGAATATGTTATGACTGTTTAAGTTGTGAGCGAAATTGTGTTTGCAATGTTGGAGAATATAATTAAAGGTTTGTATTAAAAATCAAAAGTGTTTTTATTGTATACTGTTAAATATCTGGTTTTAGTTGGTGCACATATGCCTTTTGTTGTTAGCAAACATATACAGTATTATATTATATACTACTATATACTGTATATAGTAGTACATTAGATGAAACGATCGGCATGCTATAAAGATGTAAATACATGTACATTTTTATAGCGTGCCGATCGCTTCATCTAATAAATAGATATATTGGGTGTAGGTTATCTCGCTAAACGGTTATCTCAACGCTTTTTTGCAACCCCCAAGGCCGTCGACATAACCAAACTCCACTGTACTATAAACATAGGCAGCAGAGCTCCAGGTGGTCATTGCAGAAAACGGCCCTATCTTAGCAATGATGCTAATAAAAATATTTGTGGTTTGTCTCTCATAATATTCAGCAAATTCCAGTAAGTAACATGTGGAAGCAAAAGCCATAAAAAACAACTACATTAGTTGTTACCTAGAACTGTTTTGCTGTTTCACATCTACATCAACCGTTAATAATGATAGGATACATGACTTTTATTTTATTCACAATTGCATTTTGTGACAGTTATTTGCTTTCATTGATTTTAGTTTAAAAATGAAGCATGCAAAAGGGAAAGTTCCAAACATTTTATAAACTTTATATAACTTTATTTATTTATAAACTTTTTATAAATTTTTAAGCCCAAACAAATCCCCATCAATTTTTTGCATTCCATGAATGATGGCTCGTTAGCATTTCTTTTTTATCATCCTCCAAGGTCAGTTGAGTTACACACCAAAAATGGTTTCATTCCCCTGTTTTATTGGCCTGTTAAGATTTTTGTACTGAGATTTTAAAAGCCATTAACAGTCGGTTGTCCAAGATGTTTAAGCACATGGGTTTTACAGCAGTGCAGATCTAAACACAAAGCTGTACGTTTGACCTCTTTTGACGTGGAAAAGTGAGTGCTGTAACAGTTAACCAGTCACTAGACCTAAAACACTGTGTGTACACATCAGCCAACCACAGAACCGCAAATTAGACTCTCTTCCCTTTTAATGCATTCTTATTGGCTGAATGTTATGCATCACTTTCCATTTTTGTGGCATCACTGTGACTTTCTCAATCCTTTAAATGTCTGAGTCATTGATTCTGTAGATCATTCAAATGGAATTTTAATGAGACATGTTAGACAAACAATGATACATAGACGGGTTAAACAAGGCTTCTGAGTTGAAAAAAAATCGAATAAATAAATAAATAAAATAAACCTGTTAAAAACCTTTCGAAATAGTACTATGTTTATATAAATATACTAGCTAAAGAATAAAATAATACAGGTTGCCAAATGCCATATGCATGGATGCAAATTCAAATGTATGAGTATTATTTTATACCACAGTATAACTGGATGACACATCTGACCATAGAATGCCATGACTGACGAATCAGAATGAACGTGCCATGTAAAGATCTGCTTAGTATTTAGAATCCAAAATGTACTCATTTTTCTCCCATATAACGTTGGTTATCCGTGGAATACTATCAGATCATTTTTACATCTGTTGCACATTTTTTTACAGTGAAAGTCTGTTTGATATCAAGAAAATATTTTTTTTGTCATTTAATGTTTGTGAGATAAATAAGCTTCAAAGATGTAATGAAAATAGCCATTGTATAAATGATAATGTATGTGATTTGGCATGTTAAAGTGAAGTACAACAATTAGTAAAATGTGTACTGTGTTTAATCAGAATTAATGAAGACGGTTGCATAAGTAAAAAACAGAGAGACATCAAAGCGTTAGTGTGTTCTTCTTCTCCACAGCTGCTATCCAGAAAACTTCATATGTGTGTAAGATGGTCAGTATGTGATGCTGGTTTCATTTACAGTAAATAAACCAACATCGGGCACATTTTCCTGTTCACAAAGTCATTCTGACCTTTTCATTTGATTAGATGGTATTTGAAGACGCAGTCAAAAAGTCATGATCATTGTTATTATGTTGTCCAGAGATTCAACTAAATGTTTACCATCCATTAAATTAATTTTACTTGTCTCTGAGGTAAAGAACATCAATAGGCCGAATTTAAAAGCTTTCAATGTAAGCTTGAGTCACGAATTGAGAATGATCCAAAATTCATTTTGTGCTTCAATGAAAGTAAGAGCTTCTAATTTTCCCCTCCTGCTCTTTAAACTTTCCATTGATTTCCAGGTTAAAATGGATAAAAAAAACACTTCCCACATGGTTTGATGTAGTGTTACAAAATGTGTCTTCATTCGAGAGGCTGTCTCCCTGTAATAGAAGGAAATGATCGGCCATTACATGGTGGTCCAACAACAAATCCTGACAGGCAATCAAGTTTCCATTTACCTCCATGGTAAATCCCCCTGTCAGGGTTTTCTAGACAAGAGTGGACCCAAATGCAGAGATGAGTAATGTGAGATTTATTTACAATGGCACAAGACAATGGTGGAGAAGTGATGGGCAAAACAGGAAGGCAGGGCAGACAATAGGTGAGCTGGCTGGTCAGGACTGAAGACAGGAGAGACACTTTGGCCGATGGAGGTGGTAAAGCAGCAGCTTAGGAAATCAGAGGCTTGACGCTTTGGGATGTGAAGTAGCACCAGACTAGCTGCCGCTGCCGGGCCAGGAGTCTCAACAGCCAGGATGAGACAGGAACCAACAAAAGACAACACTCAAGACAAGAGAAACAAAACAAGTGCAAATAAAACTGACAATTATGACTAGAGAAAAACCATGCAAGCTAACTAAGTGAGAGTACTAGAAAAGAACACAAAAACTAGACTAGCTAAATAAAACTAGCAACAAGACAAGATAAACATTAATTCTAAGACTGTAGAAAACCAAAGGCTAGTTTTCAGTTAACAATACTTTCATGCTAGTAACACAAGGAACTCACACAAAATGAACCAGCAAAGACATGAGTGAAACAAGCACAATATAAAGGGAGCAGGGCATATGAGGGACAGGTGAACACACTCAAGCAAACGAGACTAGCCTAGACAAGGACTAAACAAGGGGGCGTGGTAACTAGAACTGAGGAGGTGGGACAAGAGGACCACATGGCAAACACGAACAAAGACAGAGCCATGTGCTCAAGCACAAGACAAACAAGCACACATTAAACAAAGACAAAACTGACAAGACTACCAGGGCAGGATCCTAACACCCCCATCCCCCCACCCCAAAAAAAAAAAAAAAAAAATTTAGAGGATGGCTGTGTTTGGAATAGCATACTGCGATACTACTCTATTTTCTGTACTCTATACAACTCTATATAATGTCTTTTCACAGTCATGTAAAAAAGAAAGTACAGACTCTCTGAATCCTATCCTTTTAAATATCAGGACACAATATAAAATCATCTGGTCTTAAAATGAAGTAGATTAATCCTCAGATGAACAACAACTAGTCAATAGTTTTTTTTTTAATGATGAAACAATCCCAAAATGTGAAACATGTCTCGGTTACAAATGTAACCTTGGTTCCCTGAAGAGGGGATCAAAGAGCACACCCAGGTTCCTAACTAACAATGAAGAGTTGACAGAGCAGCCATTGAGTGTTAAACAATACTCTAAGTTATTACATGCAGATGTTTTTGGTCCAATAATCGTTGTTTTTTTTTTTCAGAATCAAGTAGTAGGAAATTACTAGTAATCTATTTTTTTATGTTGTTTGTACATTTCGTTAGGGTGAGAAGAAATATAGATCTGAGTATCATCAGCGTAACAGTGAAAGCTAATGCCATGCTTCCTAATGTTATCTCTCAAGGGTAGCATGTACAGGGCGAAAAGGAACGGTCCTGAGCCTTGAGGTACTCCATACCAAACTTGTAATCGATATGACATCTCTTCATTTACTGTTACAAACTGATAATGGTCAATACCACGCTAAAGCAATACCACTAATGCCAACATAATTTTTGAATTATTCAAAAGAATTTTGTGGTCGAAAGTGCAGCAAGGTAACAGGAAGGTTGTGGCGAGCAGGGCGGGGTCGAGGGACCGTGAGAGCGTCACGAGAGCCGGTGGCGTGATTGGTAATGAGCGCCACCTGCGAAGCCACCGGTGTCTCATCTCACGGAGGAGCGGAGGCTTAAAAGGTGGAGCGACGACAGTGAAGACGAGAGAGGACCAGGCCTGGAGTGGAGTTTATGTTATGTTTTGTGTGGGCGGCGGTCGACCGCGAGGGGCCGCCGCCATTACTTTCGTTTTGTATTTATGTTTTATTTTGATTATTAAAGTGTGTTCAACGTCTGCCGGTTCCCGCCTCCTTCCTCCCTGAACAAAGACATTGTTACAAAGGTATAACCACAAGTGTTTGTAGCATAGAGCATAAAGTTTGTTTGTTACTCTAATGAGAGCACTCTCAGTTCTATGATACAGTCTAAATCATGACTGGAAATCCTTGTAGATACCGTTTCTTTCTGAAATGGATTGTCTTTTCTAGAATCTTTGACAAAAAAAAACGTTGATTTGAGATTAGCCTGTAATTAACTAATTCTGTAGGATCAAATTGTGTTTTTTTAATAAGCAGATTAATTGTAGCCAGCCTAAAGGTTTTTGATACGTATCCTAATGACAAAGATTAATTAATGATATTAAGAAGAGGATCTATGACCTCTGGAAGCATATCTTTCAGTCGCTTAGCTGGTATGGGGTCTAGCACAGATGTTGTTGATTTTTATGATTTAACAAGTTTAGAGAATTTGTCCTCTCCGATAGCAATGAAAGAGTCCAATCTTTTACCGGGGACAGTACAATTTACTGTATTTTGTAATACTAGAGTAAACTGTTGCATGGTTACAAATGTATTACTGCTGTACTGTTTGGAAGTATCTGGGATTGAAGCTTTATTTCTCGTTAATTTAGTCACTGTATCAAATAAATATTTAGGACTGTTTTCTTCTAAGAGGGACGAAAAATAAAAATATCTTGTCAGGGTTCTGTCATATTTGGTCTGGTCATTTATTTTTTTGGTTTTGTGGCAGAGCTCGGACTCTCCCATAATGTCTTGTCTTTTGTGTGAGTGTGTGATTTCAAGTTTGCTCGAGCTGTGTGCTTTCCTGTCCATGTGATATGTCTTGTGTGGGGCGTGGTGTTGAATCCTGAAACACAAAACTGAACATTACTAGAATTGCGATCGAACTACGCCCCGCACACAAGACAAATCCGGGAGATCTGAGGGTAATAGTGGGAGCTTTTTCATCAGGCCAGCCCTCACGAACCTTGAAGGTGTATGTCGCCGCTATTGCAGCACATTATGTCCCTGTCAATGGCAGGCTACTTGGAATATCATCAGAAGCTCTGAGCAGCTTTTTGTCTGTTTTGGGGCATAGCAGAAGGGAAATTCGTCTCCAAGCAAAGCTTAGCCCACTGGATAGTGGATGCCGTCACCCTGGCATATCAGGTCCAGGGCGAGCCATGCCCTCTGGGGATGAAGGCTCACTCCACACGGGGTGTTGCTTCCTTTTGGGCTTTGGCGCGTGGTGCCTCTCTGAAAGACATCTGTGAAAATGCGGACTGGACAACACCTAACACATTCGCAAGATTTTACAATATCCGAGTGGAGCCAGTTTCTTCCTGTGTGTTGGGAACAAGCAGGTGATGTTGGGAAGACAGGCTCGGTGTCCTGCTTGCAGCGCCATTCCCCTCTAATGGGGATACGAGCACTTATTTACTTTTCAGGGGAAAACTTTTCAGGTTCCACTTGGGGAACCCTGAATCGAGTTCCTCCTGCATTTCTTCAGTGGTCGGATGTGGCAGAGGCATCTGACGCTAGACCCATTGCTTGTGTGCATGCCCCCGTGGTCTGCCCATGTGATTATATTCCCTCTTGGTAATCCCATATGTGTACACCCCACAATATGGTTTCCCTCTCTGTAAACTCGTGTCTTTCCCTTGGCGGTTCTGCTCTGCCCCGTCTCTTCCAGTAGACCATTTTCTCTGGGATAGGTAGGACTTACCATAGAGACATCATCCATGTAGTACTGCCGCTTCGATATGTCATACTGCCCCTCGGGTCAGTCCATATGTGTAACCACCACACATTACCTCCCCCATGGGCAGGTGTAGTCTCCGTAGCATCCTCCATTGGACGCTTTCCCAGCATTAACAACACTGATCGAGCTGAACAATGGGAATTGAGATCCAAAGCACTCTTCCCCTGTGAAATGTCACGTTAAGGAAAAGCAGCTTGACCATCCTCACAGTATGTCCTGTCTCTTCCATCCCGACCCTAGTAGTCAGTAGGGTTAAACTGGGAATAGGAGTCATTCACATAATTCAGTGGGTTTGGGGTAGGTTAGTGTAATGGAACAAAGATGCAGATTATCTTAGGTTGTGCATTAGTTAAAGTACACATTAATTACAATAATTTATAAGCAGACTGATGAAATTATGTGACCATTTGTGGTCCATGACAAACCATGACATTATGCATTAGGCCCCACAAAAGGCTTGACCTTGGCACAGAACTCTTCCAACATAGCCCTTGACATTCATACATAAGTCAATAATAATATGCAATGTCATAGTCATTTTGCATGCGGGTGCATGCAGGTAGGCTATATACTCAACACAACTTTTATTCATAAAGCACTGTTAGCACCATGATGTAGAAAACAAAGTAATAAAAGTAATAAAAAACAAAACATAGAACCAATAAAACACATACCACACAACAACAAACAGAAAATTTAAAATCATTTGAAATGCTGATGAAAACAAATGTTTTCAAATGAATTAAAAACAAATTTTTAGAGCACTCTGAAAATACACTAAGTGTAGGTGAAGATTAAGAGTAAGGTCACCTTTGCATTTTAAACAAGATCGATGAACCATAAGATGCAATTTATAATTTGAACGCAAGGACCTATTGGATTGATGCCGACTGGTTAGATTAGAAATATATGGAGGTTACAGCCGTTTCCATACCTTTTAATCAAAATAACATAATCACACTTACAAAACAGTCTAAATTTGTTTTAAAATTTCTGGGAATAACAGCAGAAAATTTCACAGCAACATTTCACAGCTCTGGGAGCTCTATAAACATTTCTCCATCATTTTAACTTTGCAACGTAGGTCTAAGATATTCAAAAGTGTCAAAACAACAACACTTCAACACAGTTAAAGTTTGCATTCAACTCGACAACAATATGGCTTTAGAACGATTGAACACTGAATTTCAGAATTATCAAAGCAGCACTTCAGATGCGATGCTTTCTCAAAGGTTATTTCAGTTACTGTATAAATTATTCAGTAATGAGTTTTATTTTGCACAGCATGTGTAGTGGGGCTCCTAAGTTATCAAGGGTTGGGCTTAAGCAATCAACATCCAATCACGTAGCTTTAGGGCAAATATAAAGGGGGCAACTAAGGTATCGCTCGTGCGTCACTGCTGGTGGACCGCCCCCTTCCGGTGTCCCTTCCGTTTCGTGGGTAAGTGGTTGGGTTGAAGTACTAGTAAATGCATCGGTGTTTATATTTAGTTGATCTTTGTGTCTAGAGCGCCTCGATTCAAATCTGAGTTTTTGGTTGGCGGCCGCCTACCCCTCATCAACGCGTGTTCAGTTTGTCCTGTTGTATTGGCCGTGCGTACATGTCCTCGCGCTGTATTTGGCGACAATGGTGTGACTGCGCGTGATATCAACAATATACAGGTATGTGAATCCGCCGCTGTTCGCGCAGGTTTTATTTTATTACTGTGATAACATGTTGTTTTAAAAAATCATTTTAGGAGGAATGATCGGGCGCCAGCTTGTTGCTGGTTAGATACAACCAACGTATAAGAGGAAGAATCTACAGAGCCTGCAGGGCGATATATTGACACTGCTGTTTTCTTCACGTTGTTTCCTCCACACTGTTTCTTCATATATTCCTTCCGTACTGACTTTCCCGAACATCAATCCTCTCAGCGAGCAATCGCCGTGCGTTTGCTTTCCCGGAGATTTTGTTCCTTTAGTAATTAATGTTTTTTTGGTTTTGTTATTTAGTTTCATTTTGTGTGGATTTCTTTGGTTTGTCTAATTCGCTGTCTGTTTTGAACTTGCTTATTTCGTTTGCTGATAATTCATTCAGCGTTCGTTTTGTTTAATTTATTGTTTATTTCTTTTGACCTCTGGTCTCGTCATATTGTTGATTTCGTTCGTTGATAATTCTTCCAGTGTTTTACTTTCGTTTATTGTTTTTTATTTGTTATCCCAGGTTGTTTTGATTCATTCGTTACATTGTCTTGTAGTTTTTCGTTTATTTATTATATATCTTGTTTCATTCCTGTCTGTGCTTACTATTTGTTGTCTTATTGTGTGAATATGTACTTTTGATTTCATTTAAGTATTGTGGAACATATAATTTTGTAATTGAGTTAAACCATTAATTTTCCCTTTTTCTGTTATATGAACTGAGGCTTCGAGGCAGGCCTTTAGTGGATTCTCGTGTGCGGTGGTGGGCCTTTGTCACAGTGTGTGAGTGTGTTTGTGTGTTCTTGTGTGAGATTACCCTTGTGTGCAGTGAGACCTTGCACTTGGTGGTAAGATTTCTCCTTTTTGTAGAGACTTTGTGCTCTTTAGTTACCTGTTATAGGTAAGCCTCAGTTCCTGTGGGTAATCTGATGTAGGGCTGATAGCCAAGTCATTCTAATTTATTTTTAAGAGTTTCTATTCGTCAATAAAATTTGTATTTTTCTATATCCACGTCTCTGGTCCTCTTTCAAAACCACGGACCTGTGTCCAAGAAATATTCCCTTTGACAAGGGTGGCGTAGTCAGCTGGTATTCCAAGTGGTAAGTTTCGAGGTCCCGCTACACATGGAATTACAGTAGACCAACATGTGAAGGGTGGGAGAACCCAAGAGCTAGCCCAGAGCAAGAAGAGCCAGATGTTGGTTGACCAGCCAGGATAAGTCCACAGGCTGGAAAGCAAGAGGTGCTTGCTGGAAACATCACAAGCACAACCCTGGGGATGGCCGATTGAGACTCACATAGAGCTGACGAGCCCACATGATATCGCTGGCACTGGAGACCAAGATGGAGCCATGGCGATTAGCATCCGAGGTGGAACACAGGAACCTGAAGACTGAGACAGGGCTGATGAAACTGAGGATGAAGTTGGAGTCGGTGATAAGGTGGAGTCTGAAAGAGCCAAAGGTGCAGGCAGGACAATGTCTGACCTCATGTGGGATGAGGGGGGGGGGAGCCAAGGCAGAGAAGATGTACTGACAGGGTGTAGTCGAATGTTGGGTTAAGAGGTTGGAAATGGAGCCAGGGTCCCTTGTCAAGGCAAAGCTGTTGGCCTGGAGCACCAAAACGTATCCACATAATTCAGGGCAGGAGATAGAGAGGAGCTGAAAGGTACTAGAAGAGGTAGGAGAGGGATGGATCAGATAAGATTGAGGACCAGATGGAACCAGTTGAGGTCTGTGGTGGGCTCTTGTATCTCTATCGTGCTTGATGTTGGTGGCGGATAACTGGTCTCTGGATGTGAACTTATAGCCACTAAGCGAATGTGGCAAAGTTTTCCCCAGTACCATCCACTGGAAAGCATGCCTTGTACCTCTCGCTCAGGCACAGTACCGGAGTAATGTATATAATAAAAAAGGGTAAAAACTTCACAAAAATGAATAACTGTTTGATCAGTTATTCTGTCACAAGTGTCTGGATATAAGTAGTTCACTAAAACACAGGAGATGAGGTAAAATACGGGAAACATATCCACTTTACAAGACAAGACTGGACAAAGATATGAACAAAACAGGCAATACAGAACCAGAAATAAACAAGTGAGATAATTGATGAACATCAGGTGAACTAAGTGTTGAGTCAGACACTGGATCACAGGGAAGCAGGGAAAAACACAATGAAACATAAGTAGGCCACAATATAAAGTGTAATCGTATGTTCTTGTAAAACATAATTCAGTAATCTTTGTTTCAACTGTGAAAATTCAGTTTTACAGTGTACATTAAAGTACCATTAAAACATTGTCATAAAACTTTTTAAACTAAAGACAGTCTTGTCTCATGTCAAACTCTCCATACTGTCAGCTGAGGATGATTTGGAGGAGCTTTCTCATGTGAACCACTATTTGACAATAATAATATACAGCTGTGGGAAACCTCTGCACAGTGCCAAACCCAAGGCCTTGAACTTCTGTAAAGTAAACATGGGATTTTTCCAGATCAGGCAACGTTGCATTGCATTTCTGGCAAATTTAATAAAACTCTGTTCGCTTGTCTTTGAGTAGTTACAAATGCAAGTGTTTTCAAAGCATACATTGCAGCCATTGCAGACATTTCAGATGTGAATAAAGGTGAAAGACAGGCAGACTAGTGGTCGCCTTGGATTAGTTGTGTGATTAGTAGGTAGAGCTACATGGATGATGACATCAATTTTCTCATAATAAAGGTAAAACTCAAGATCATTATCAGCTGTTGCATATCAAACGTAAAGGTTAAGGGCTTAAACGTGTCTGTGGCACAGTCATAAACATGGCTAAATTGCCAGCATGTGTCTAATTAGATTCAGCACTGTTTAGGGAAAAAAAAAGTCCTTTGATTATTCTTCAAAAAAAAAAAAGAAGAAAAGTTGTGTTGGATGTTTGAACACTGCCCTAACAGGGCAATTCCTTGGTACGCTCACCCCAATAATAAAATATCTTACTGCTGCACCTCCTAATCATAAAGTTTTTATTCATATGCACTATGAAAACTTAGAAAAGATTGTGTGTGTGCTCTCATAATTAAAACTAGTTTTCATTCTGGAACAAAAATGGCATACACGCACCACAAATAATAAATACTGTGGAACTATTGCAGGTAAATAAACTCTTTGCATTATCACTAACAATTACTAGTTACTCGCTGAACATCTAAACAAATTTTCTACTAGGGCTCCACTTATCACGTGCAGCCGCCAGCCTCACCTGAGCGAAAAGATCCTGTGGCTCCACCTCCAGCTTCAGATCCCTTCGCTTCACATCAACCCGTCAACCTGTTGGCTCCGCCCTGGCCCCTCACACCCTCGGCTTGCCCCTGCGGCTCCAGCAGCATCCTTCGTCTCACTGGCACTGTCAGTCATCGTTCCACCAACGCCACGGACTTGTGGGTCGTCTGCATCCACTCCTACGGTTGCGTCGAGCTACTCCTTCCCTTTGGTGTCACCTCAGTCCTCAGTTACACCAGCTTCACCTCAGAGTTGTTTGTGTCTGCTACATGTTTGTAGAGATACTGCTGTTGCTATTACCCTCTTCTTTGTGGATTACCTTTTTGTTTTCATTAAAGCATTTCTGAAAACTTCATCATTGCCTTGTACTTCGTGACAATATGATTCATGTTTTAAAACTAGGGTCTACAACAACCACAGAGGATGCCTCTAATGGAAAATTGTATATGCATGTTTTTTTTTTGGGGGGGGGGGGGGGTTGACGTAATAATTAAATATATATTGAAAATTGTAATGCTCCCCTATAAAGATTTACTATCAATTCAGTGCTATACATAATAGAAAAAACATCTTTCTTTGACCAATTGAGAAGTATGTGTGGCAACCGCATACATCCATAACACACATGTATGTGTGGCAAACTTGGCTAATAAATTCTATAAGGAAATAACAACGACGCCATTGGAATAAATATTGGCTATAAATAAACATGAAAAAGGTGCGCCTTCAAGATTCTTTGTCTTTAGAGACTGCATTGTGTGTGGGTGTGTGTCTGCTACACTCTCAGTTACTGTGCACTTTGTTATGAGTAAGAGTCCCAGTGTGCAGAAATTTCTCGGTATGAAAGAAAAAGGCAGTACATCCAGGCGATGCCTCTTTGTTCACAGCCCATTCCAGAGTATGATACACTTGAGTTGTGGTTTGAGTGGAAAGAGCATGCAACCCTTGTTTTTGAGCATGGCGAGTATGAGCAATGTGAATTGTTCACTTTTAAAGTGCTATGTGCTTGTCTATTGCATATTTTCAAGGGCAAGCTCCCACATTGAGATTGTGGAGCTCGTGAAGTTGATTTGTCTGAGAGACTGTCTCACCCCTTCTTTAACGACCTATATAACTCATGTCAGGGTTCTGCCACCTCAGTTTGGGTTTCTAGTGTGTTGTTTGATAGGGCTCTGACACTGCCCCTTTGTTGTGTCTTGTGATTGTGAAACCCTGCCCTCTTGTTACCTCGTTTCCCTTAATTGATCCCATCTGTCTCTGCTCGTTACCTTCCTCATGTGTGCCCTATTTAATCCTGGTGTGTTTGCTGTCATGCGTCGTGTCGTTCATGTGTTTTCTGATCCCTCCTGTGGTCCCTGGTTTGTTTTACGTTATTGGTTTTGATCTTGGTTATGTTATGTTTTTGTTATGTCACTTACTATGTGGGCACAACTGTCTCCTGCACATGTTGAGACCATTTTGACACCCGGAGCAATATGGATGGATATTCATGCCACTCCAGACTTACATGTGCTTGAGTCAAAGCTCATGTCCTTTCTCGTGCTTGTGAGCACACACTACACAACCACTTCCAGTGTGGCAGAGTTTGTATTCTCGTTCCCATAGTGCATAGAGAAGAATTGAGAGTAGCTGTTAAAAGGGATTGTCTCGGGTTACTTGTGTTAGCTACGGGATGCTGGAGGCCGTAATGGACCAAGGCCAATGGGCAAATTTGGCCAGGATAACGGGGTTAAACCCCTACTCTTACGAAGGACATCCTGGGATTTTTTTATGACCACAGAGAGTCAGGACCTCGGTTTAACGTCTCATCCGAAAGACGGTGCTTGCTGCAGTACAGTGATTAGCAATTTAGTACATCTAAAATAAACTAACTTATTATTTCCCAAAGACACACTATCCAAAGGAATTTGGTAGGCAGCCAGGGCCACCACAGACACCTTCAAGGTGGAGGGGGATAGCCCTGTCGAGATACCAGCTGGGTAGTTAACTGGGTCAAGCTGACAATTCTCACTCCATAAAGTAAAAAATCTCCACTTCAAGGCATAAAGTTTCCTTGTGGAAATAGGTCTGAAATTAAGAATGAGCTCAACAAACTCAGTTGAGATATCTGAATTAATGAATTGTGCCCCTCAGCAGCCAATCCCAGTTTCCACAACTCTGGATGGGAGTGACAGATTGTCCCTTTCACCTCAGACAGAAGGTCCCTCCTGGGCAGAATCTCCAGAGCCGTTGAGGAAAGACACAAGGTCCAAAACCATGCTCAGGCCAGCTAAAGTGGGACAACTAGCAGAAGATGGACCTCTTCTTTCTTGCATTGCTATAAACTATCTATTCTACATCGAATCATCATTCATTAAACCAATTAATCAAATGTTTTATCTTTTTAGTATGTGGCAGGCTAGATGTGATTTTCTTTTTACTACACTGCACTGGCCTTTCAACAACAAGTGGCTTGATTTCATTCCAGTGTCTTGCATGGATTACAGTTTTGACAGTTGCAGATTCATCTGTGAAAAGTAGATGCAAACAATTCATTTTACAAGGCACTGGTTTTCTGGGATGCCAAACTTCCTCTCACATGGAACGAAAGCTGGCGCGAACTGCAAAGTCCACATGCACTGTTGACACATACCTTCATCAACAGGTTATCGATTCCATGGTCTCTTTACCCTGTAAAGGTTTGCAACCGTCCCAGTGATAGCTGTGGGACTTTAAAAGGCAGACACATGGCTCATGAATGGAGGTTTGGCCCTAGTGCAATTACGGATGGCTTGCCGAAAAGCAGATGTTGTTTATTTAGCTTTTATGATCAGTCATGAATTTCAGTAGTTCCTTATCTTCTCTCAAAAGTTTGGAAGAAAAATAGATTGTTAATCCTCAGAATTGGATTAGTTTAACACTTTGTATGATTGTGAGGAGTTCATTGTATGGTCACTTTTGGTATTTTAAAGGTTTCTTTGTGTAATATATGACTCGAGACATGACAGCAGCTCTTACTTAGATCTTCTCATATTACATGTCAATGCCCCGAAAGAATTTTTCAGTGACTGATCAGATCACAGTAAAACTACACAGTTTAAATGGGAAAAAACTCAGGTTAGCCAACTGTAAATTATGACCATTTGTGGCTAATTACTCTAATAATACGTCTTATCAAGTGTACGGTAATTAAAATAAGCAGTGTTGGGTAAGTTAATAAAACCCTAACCCTAACCTAAAAGTAACAACTTATAATTACTCCGTATAAAAAAGTATTGCATTACTAATTCTAAATCCTATACCAACCTGGACCAGTTGAAGAAACCATGGATAGTCATGAAACTGCTCTTCTAATTCTTTCAGATAAATAATATAAAATTGCATGAATTATTATTGAACTGACAAAAGTATTTAAAAGGTTACATTTAAAAACATACATTTTAACATTAGAATTTCAGAACATTAATTTAAATTTTTTTTAAACTGAGAAAAACAAACATTGATGATCCAACAGAAAATAAAATATCATTAATATCTCAATTGTTTCACATTGACACTAGTGAGATTGCCTAGACATACAATTACCATTATATTTTCCATAGCTAAATTTCAACAACCCTTAAGGTACGTCCCTGCAGCATAAACAGATACAAAAAAACTGTAAATAGAGGTCTGAACCAAAAATTCAAAGGAAGTGTTTGTGACCCTAAAGCCCTTAAAAAAAGCTTCCTCGGAATAGCAGCTGAGATTCTTATAGCAATAATTGTTTAGTTTAAAAGATTGTTGTACAAACAGCCATTGCACAATGAAAAGTGCCTAATTGCTTGTTTTGGTTGTTTCAGGTTTTCAGGCCTCTAAAGATATTAACTGGGCAATTAATTAAGCAACAGATGAAAGCAAACCAGCCTGAAGTTGTAGTACAACAAGAAAAATGAATAGCCACAGGAAAAAAGAAAGTTCGCTTGGAAAAAATGGGGCTTTCCCTTTTTCAAACATCATCTGTCTCTTTCACAGATCCGAGAAATCAGATACTGGTATTACATGTTGAGCTCAAGCAGACCATAGAGGCTGTGCTGGGAGGGTCAGGTCGCCCCGCCGACCACCCCGTCCTCCTGATTGGCCCACCTTGGTAAGAGAGCTTCCGAAGACATGAACCGAGCTACCTCTCGGTCTATCCATCTCATCGGTGTGTATCGGGTTCCTGTCTCTTTGAAATTGAGGATGGGATCAAACGGCCCACTGCCACTTATGAGGACAGCTCAACTAGTACAATGACTGCTAATAAGGGCTCGTTTGACTCAGGCTGAGACCAGACAGAGAACCAAGAGCCCGACCATTGTGCAAAAACTGGCTCGCTCTTTCAGGATGCCATTGTGTGTATAGTCAGAGATTTTGGTGTAGGATTGTAAGTTTAATTTTTTTTCCCATTAAGTTATTTTTACTACAATGTCATGTCCACCACATCTCAAATTACATAGCACTTTATTTTACAGTTCTGTTCCACATGCTAATACTATGTACTTATTATAGTAATTATAATAACTTTGATATAACTAGTTACTAACTCTGAACCTACCCTTAAACCAAGGTAGTGTAAACCAGGTAGTTACCTTCACTGCACACTACTTTCTTACTTAAGTACACTGTAAGTGCACATACTGTAAATAAATAAAAATGTTCATACCTTTTGTATAGTTAAAAAAAAGAGTATTTTATTTTGATTAAAACAATATTAATGACAGACAATCACTGGTGAAAAAAAGTAATATTTTTAATTTAAAAAAGGATTTTACGTATAAAAAAACTAATGATATATTGTTAAAATTAATATTATAAATAATATTAATATTTTAATAATATAGTTATACAAAATGACATTTTTTTGTGAAAAATACTTCTGATTGAAACAACAGTATAATTGAGGGACAGATATGATTTGTAAAAAAATAAATATAAATAATTTTCACATGAAACTTTATTTTAATGATTATACTTTTAAATGAACTTTTTCAAAATAGGTAACTCAATATTTCACCAAACAAAGTTTCCAAAACATTTTAAAATGACTTTCCTTAAACTTAATTTTATGAAAAAATAACCTACATAAAAGTGCCTGAAGTTGAAGAAACACCTATTCATATTATCACAGTTCTGAAGCATTTGTGTAAATTCTGAAATATAATTTTGACACCTTTAGGAAAGAATATTACAAGATGTTTAATTGAAATTCATAGGTGTTAGACTGCCTTTATTTCTGTGCTTCTCTTGTCTCTCGGGGTTGATTTCAAACATACCTAAAATACCTAAAGTCTATAATCATTCATTGCATTTGTAAGCAGTATCATCTCTGCCGTCAGGATTAATTGAGTCTTGTCATATCTGGTATGCATTATATCACTGCTTTGCTGGCCTCTTTTTTTATAGTTTATTAACCTTTTTCAAGTTTACTCCTCTAATGGTTTATGTTTAATAAAATGGGCAGAACCAAATAAGATCAGAACGAAATAATTGCATTTCACTTTTATTGGGCACTGTTTTATTTAATCTTGTGAAATCATCACTTAGTATTTTCTAAGGCAAAAGCCATCACAAACCAGATTTGGAGATGTTGTTCAGTTCAAAACAACCAACTTTTTTAAACTTGTTTCATAATATGGTTCTTAGAGGGAGAGTCAGTCTCATTCCAGTCATAACAACATTCTATAGGAGTCCTATAGGAGATGGGTTTTTGTTTTTCAGAAATAAGGATAATTTGTATTACATTGAACTGGTTGATGTACATAAGGGCAGCAGATAATTTAGCACCAGCAGTGTTTTCCAGCAATTCACCCACATCCTCACAAATCCACAAACAAACAGACCCTCTTTCTGTGTCCATTCTCTCTTGTGTTTCACCTGTTGAAAGTCGAGTTTGTTTAAAGTGATCGCCATGGTAGCAGAATTTGTTAGTAGCGAGCTTGTCACGCCATGTGAGCTCTTGTTTGTTGAGCCATGTGAAACTGTCATTGCAGCCTAACAAAGGTAGGATTTCCTAATGTTTTTCCTCAATTTTGGTACTTAACAGAGCTTGTACGGGCAAGCATGACTATTACCTCTGCTCATAATAAGAACTCAGTGTGTCACTCATCCCAAAAACATGAATGATACCTCAAATTGTGCTCAGAGTACAGATGGAAAAAAAAATTATAGATTGAAAAATCTTTTAACTCACATTAAAAGATTTAATGTCATATCTACAGAACATAATAATATATAAGAGATACTTATGGGTGGATGTTTTGACTTTGTACAATAAGAAACCTATATGGAAGCTTGTTCCCGCCATGCAATAATAAAAAAAGGTTTACACAATTATGACTTTTTATCTAAACACAATAGAAACTCATAATTCAGATGGTGGAAAAGTCAGAATTGCAAGACATAAACTCAGAACTAAGAGGGAAAAAAAAATCTGTATTCCAAGTTAAAAATTAATATTTTTTATGTAATTTTTTTATTCTTTGATAGAAACAAAAAACAACAACTGATTTGAATTAAACTTGCAATTTCAACAAAAAAGGTCACTCAAGCAAAGTCTTACCTCTCCCTGTCTGGGCAGAGTGTAGTTTTTAGACCTAGTGTCTCTTCCTTGACTAAACCCTGTGAACTATCTCCAGAATCCTTGGGAGTGGAGCAACCAGTGAACAAGAGTACAGGTGTAGCCTCAGCCACATCTGAACCATGGCGTCCAGTCTGAGAGAAAATGGGTGAGTGAAGGAGAATGAATGTTGCCTGTGAGATGCCTCTCGAGATGCAAACGAATCCACTTGTAAAATCTGCTCAACCACCTAGGGGTGTAGTCTACATTACCCTGGCTCGACAGGGCCCCGTCCCGCAGAACTTGTGCTGAGTGATCCCTGTGATAGAGACTTCTGTCTACAGCATTAGGTGGAAAACTCTCAGTACCGACCCTTGAGACAGAAACCAGGGTTTCTTCCACGTAGTTAAGTAGGCATAGCCTCATCACCTTGATAATGTTAGCCTAGCTTTATGCTGTTGACTGCTAATGGGATGATGTCGATGTGCACAGAGGACAGGCATCGACACAGGAGAAGGAGAGGAAGGAGAAGGTCCATGCATTTCATGAAGGTGCAATGAGAAATGGACCGAATGGAAAAACCTAGTACTGGTAGGCCTTGCCCCCAAAGGCGAACCTTAGGCATCTGTGTTGTTGAAGGATGGAATATGTGTGTGTCTAAAGTGATAAACCAGTCATCAGATCTGATTTACCTCCGTAAGATTTACCTCCGTAAGTGGAGAATGGGATGCAACCCTCCATCCTTCTTTGAAAATGAGAAGTACGAGCTATAAAACTCGTATTCTCTGGCTGAGAGGGGTACATATTCCAGTGAGTGTCCTTCTTGTTCCAGAACCAGAGCCTTCTCTGGGCCTATCACTGAATCTGGGCGTTGGCTCGAAATGGTGGTGTGCAGGACCCAATGAGAGATATCTGGCACTGCCAGGAACTCTTCTAAGGGAACCAGCTGGGGAAACCTGGAGTGAGTGCTCTAGGACCCTTCTCGAAGGGGGATGCCGGATACTCGCAACTGGAAAATTTCACCTTGGACCTGTTTAGCCTGGTGCCCTCGGGACAACAGGGGTGGCACAGTGGCTCGCTGAGAATGCTGAAGAGAAGTGGGTACCATGATCTGAGGTGCAGAACATTTTTCAACGGAGGGTGGCTGCCCAGCGAGGACTGGTGCTCTTAGTGTCAGGGCCTCTTACTAGTAGCCTTCTTAGCCAGGATGATGGTCCACAGTGTATGTGTCGGGACCAAAAATGGACTATGAAGATTTTGGAGTGAGGTAGCTTGAGCACCTCCTCAACGTTCAGTGTCCCGTGCCTTTTTTTTTCTTGACCTGCACACCTCAGTGTGAGGATCAAAAAGAAGGAGACCCCAACATCGATTGAGTCACAACTCCTAAGCTGGAGATTGAAGTAGTCAATCTTCATCTCCAGCATTGATGCTAACAACAGCACCTGTAACTACAGCACTGGTGCCTCTACCGGGATGGAAGTGAAGTGTGTGCTTCCTGGGAGAGGATACTATTTCCGGGAAAGGATACTGAATCTGCCAGGTGAGGGCAGAGATAAGGCCAGGCCCATCTCTAACCCCTCTGACAGGTCTATTTTACGAACCCCAGGGCGAAAAATACCCGCTGTGCCTTGGCAACAGTGGGACCTGAACCTGACGATCAAGAGCTTGGGCAGCGTTTGTTTTGAATACCGTCAGTCGGAAGCTAGTTGTAAACAAAGCCAGCATCCTCAAACGCTGGCCGTGCATGCTCTACTTCAAAGCAAACAGCACAAACACTGTGTGAACCACTGCCTGTGATGTAGGGCAGGGAGCGATAAACAATCTACACTGCTGTTCGCTCACCATAGTAGATTGAGTATGGTGTGGAATGTCCTATTCTTTTTAAACTGGCTGGGGGTCTTTTAAACACACACACACACACACTGCAGGAAACAAACACACTCGATTGTTTCACAGCGTTTGCTGAAGACACCAAAGCTGCTGCTTCTGGCTTCCGGCACACCTTTACCCTCCTGGTTCATGATGTCATAATTCCTTGATGAGCATTCACACTCGGCCAATTCTATTGTGCTTCATGAGACATTCACACTAAAGCGTTCCCATAACAGTTCGAATTTAGTCAGAATAGAGTCAGAACTGCAAAATATAAACTCAGAAATCGGAGAATTGTGAAGTAAAAAGTTGCGAGATGTAAAACAGAATCCACTAGAAATCAAATAACAACATGCTAAAACCAACAGCCATATCACGCTTAAGAGTGGTTGCCCACTGAAGCTAAGCAGGGTTGAGCCTGGTTAGTACCTGGATGGGAGACCTCCTGGAAAAATCTATGTTGTTGCTGGAAGTGGTGTTAGGAGGCCAGCAGGGGGTGCTCACCCTGCGGGCTGTGTGGGTCCTAACGCCCCAGTATAGTGACAGGGACACTAGTACAGTGCAACAAGCACCATCTTTCGGATGAGACGTTAAACCGAGGTCCTGACTTTCTGTGGTCATTAAAAATCCCAGGATGTCCTTCGCAAGAGTAGGGGTGTAACCCCAGCATCCTGGCCAAATTTGTCCATCATGGCTTCCTAACCATCCCCTTTTCTGATTGGCTTCATCACTCTGTCTCCTCTCCACCAATAAAACTGGTGTGTGGTGAGTGTTCTGGCGCAATATGGCTGCCGTCGCATCATCCAGGTGGATGCTGCACTCTAGTGGCGGTTGAGGAGATTCCCCCGTCCGTGTAAAAGCGACTTTGAGAGTCTTTGATAAAGCGCTATATAAATGTAATGAATTATAATTATTATAACCCCGGCATCCTGGCCAAATTTGCCCATTGGCCTTTGTCCATCATGGCCTACTAATCCCCCCATACTTTAATTGGCTTCATCACTCTGTCTCCTCTCCACCAATAAGCTGGTGTGTGGTGAGTGTTCTGGCGCAATATGGCTGCCGTCGCATCATCCAGGTGGATGCTGCAGATTGGTGGTGGTTGAGGAGATTCCCCCCCCTACTATGTGAAGCGCTTTGAGCTCGGGAAAAGCGCTATATAAATGTAACATTTCTTCTTCTTTCTTTCTTCTTCTTCTTCTTCTTCAAAAAATAAATAAAAAATTAACAGCACAACAGCAACCCCTCACATTGTCTATATAAATTCATGTAAAACTCTAGTTTACCAATGAGAGTTCTGTAGTGGCACTTCAATAATGTGTTGCTCACAATCATGAGTTCTGTTGTTATTTTTCCATTGCGTTGTCACTGAAAGGAGCCTATAGCCAAATATGCAACACAAAACGCACACCCACATATAGCATATATGTCTCATAGCAGACTGACAGCAAGATATGAGTAGCTTTCAACATCCTCTCATAACCCAGAAGATCCTTTTAAATATATCTGTGAAGCAGGTCTAGTGTGACTCATGCCATTAAACATCAACCTGTTTGCGGTTTTAAGACTGGGTGGAAACTAACAATTCCTCTTTTCCGTTCAGTGGGCCGGAAAATGTGACTTACTGTAAATGACGCTAAAGTGAATAACTGAATGCCGTTAAGACACATTTCATATTGAATTTGGCTGTCAGACATGTTTGTTTAGGCGGCTTGTAGTCAGAGGATGTAGTCAGAGGATGTGAGCACGTGTCAGGCCCTCTGGGCATTCATAAGTCATCACTATTTATTTGTTAGGGTAGCCCATGCAGGGCAGATGGTCACAGGATACAACACAGACATGATCTGGAGGCCAAATGGTGAAACAAAGAAAAAAAATGTGTTGTTGTTTATGTAATAATAAATGATTAAAGTGAGCAAAAAGATTCAGTTCTTTAGGAATCAGCTACTGACATCAAACCTGGATGTTTCAACCATGAATATCAAATGTAATGTCAAATGTCATTTCAAATGTAACTTCATCAGCTGGAAGAGGAAGTATACAATGGAGCCAATGCGATTGTCCCACTTCAGGTCCTGAGAGATGGTTGTGCGCAGGAACCTGAATGACTTCACTACTTCCACAGTGCAGTTCGTGATGTGACTGAGGGAGTGCTGGGAGTTTTCTCCCAAAGTCTACAATCATCTTCAATGTTTTGAGCATGTTCTGCTCCAGGTTTTTATGATCTCACCAGACAGGCAGTTGCTTAAGCTCCTGTCTGTAAGCAAACGCTGACTTGGATGAGGCTGATTACTATGGTATCATCTGCATACTTCTTTAAAGACCCCCTTTTTTGCAGTGGTTTGTGAAGAGGGAGAAGAGCAGAGGGACATCATTACGTCACGTACATCAATGTTATTCAACATCATTTCACTCTAATTGTAGGGATAACTTATGGGTAGGATATGGTTGGGACTACTTTTTCAGATGAGAATGTTGTTCCAGGATATGCTCAAGATATGTTCAGAAATTTTTTTTTGTCTAAACAGGATCCTCACATAAGTCACTGGCTTGTCCAGATGTTGCAGGATGTAGTTCATTCCCATGTTGACTGCATCAGACCTGTTTGCTCGATAAGCTTCACGGGGTCCAATGATGTCCTTCAAGTAGGCCAACAACAGTCTCTCAAATGACCAGAGCAACAGATCTGTAGTCATCCTGTGATTTTTTTTTTTTTTTTGATTTGGCATGGTGGACCGTTTTATACAGGAACGGACTTCACACAGCTCCAGTGTTAAAGATCTGTGAGAAGATGTATTGTAGCTGGATAACACAGGTTTTTGCACTGGCTGGTTAAACACCATCTGGGTCTTTCCTGAAGATCTGACACAAATCCTCTTCACAGACACGAAGTGCAAGAGATATAAGATTTTTTTAAATGATCTTGTTGTGACAGAACTGAAAGAAATATTCAAGAAAGGAAGAGACAAGAAAAAAAGAAGCGTACCATTTCAAGCAGGCACTCTACTTCAGTGCTTTCATATACTGCCCCCATCTGGTGATCAATCGAACAACAATCACCCTCAAGTGAGAAGCATGTTTTTGCGGTCAATATCTTTTGCAGCTTTATAGTAATCTCAACCGAATAACTCTCAAAAGCATGTGCTGTAAATTGACTTTTAGAGTAACTTTTCCACCTCATGCACTTATGACATTTTAACTAAACCTAGCTTGGCAAGCTGAAACGTCTTATAGTCCAGCCACCTCAGTTCACCTCAGAGCCCCCCGGTGTGGCGGGGTCTGTGAGTCTGGTGTCGGGGCAGAGGGTGCAGGTTTGGGAAACAGGAGCTCTCATTAATACAGCAACAAAAGCAGTCCTGTTCCGCTCTGCCTGTGTTTCTCAGAGGCTGCTGGATTGAATATCTGGCTGCTTTGTTGTATCTTTTGTGTGATCAGAC
The DNA here is from genome assembly GCA_037043235.1 of Rhodeus uyekii. Classification (NCBI taxonomy): domain Eukaryota; kingdom Metazoa; phylum Chordata; class Actinopteri; order Cypriniformes; family Acheilognathidae; genus Rhodeus; species Rhodeus uyekii. Next base: position 3,112,984 of record JAWRVZ010000071.1, on the reverse strand, counting down.
AATGAATATCTTTTGCCCCCCTCCCCAATCAAAGATGAATGAAAGTCTTTCTTTGAGCCAGAAATATGTCAAGACTGTGTCAGCTTAAAAGTCTGGTCTGTTTTTGCTACTGACTGTATTAGCCTGACTGGAAGGCTTTTTCACCCAAAAGATGAATAGTTTACGGTGTAATTGCACACTAGAGGGCAGTAGATGGGTTATGGTTGCACAGCTCCCACTATTTTGTAAACCTAACATTCTACAGATCAGAGTACATTTGCTAGAAAATCTGATACTGCAATAAAAAATAGCTTGCAAACATATCCTGTATATATTTGGTGTTAGTTGTATATATTTCAGTTCATAACTGCAACAAAAACGGACAAATACAAAATAGATAAATGCAAAAATATGTATTTATTACAAGCTTCTAGGAGTTAACAAAGAAATAGAAATTAATGAAATATTCAAACACCAATAAGTCCAACAAAGGCCACTAGGATAGATGAAACAAAAACAAGGATCTTAATGGGAAACCAAGTTAAAGTCCATAGGGGAACCTGCCACGAGCCTATTCCTGTGGAAAAAAAGAAAAGAGAACATAGTTCAAACCCCACAGCCTAATCAGACCAGGTGTTCTCGATCTCAGATCAATGGAACCAAATGAAAAAAAAACAAACAAAAAAAACACGGTAAGACCGTTACAGTAACTAAGTCACAGTTTATGACACCTGACACTTGATTTTGATGTGTCATTACACAGACACTGAAATCTAACATGATGTCACTTCTTTACCATTTCAAAGCATTGCGTTTCAAACACCACACTTGTGAACCAACTGATCAAACAATGCCATCTGGTGAGCGGACACTTACTTAATTGTAAACTTGATAAAAATTGAATTACACTATAAAAATTCAACAGGTGAGTTTACCAGTCGTCAAGGAGGCCAACGTCAAAGTAAGATGAAGTAGAAGAGGGAGAAACGTCATTGGCCACAGTACTATTTTGAATAATGTGCGCTCCAATCATACAGAATGGGGCCAGGCATACCAACTAAGCTCCTTACAACACTGCCTACATAATCACATTTTAGATTGACTACACAACATCATTGTCACAGTTTGGTCATGATCCTCCTGTTTGTCCCTCATGTGTTGCCGTAGTTGTCTTATTAGTTTGTGATTTACCAATTTAGTTTGACACCTGTTTGTAATCTCCTCATGTATTTAATCCTACTGTTCCATCATGTCTTTGTCAGTTGTTGAATGTTATTTGTTTGCAAGAAGAGTTTGGATGTATGCGTCTGGTTCCCCTCCGAGTTTCTGTTTAGCACCCTCGCGTGCTTTTTCTGTTCTGAGTTTTGAATAAAGTGTTTTGAGTTTGAACCGTTATCATCGCGCTCAGTGTGTCTCCGTGGTTCACACACATCAGCCTCGCTTGATAACAATCATCATAGCAGGAGACCAAATTGTCATCTGGGACAATATATCTTTCCACTGATCTTCTCTAGTCTAAAACTGGTTTCATGAGGATTCTCAATTTCCACGTCCAGTACCTCCCACCATAAGTCTACCTTCCTTAACCTCATTGAGGTGGGATTGTTTCGGCATTGCAGTGGAGGGATTGCAATCTCCAGCTCTATGTCAGGATATCCCACATTCAAGTCATCAACATCCACACATGGTAGCAACGTCAACAACTGACAAAGACAAAGGAACTCAAGTGTGCTTAAATACACAAGGAGGTAATGAGGGGATCTGACGCAGCTGACAAGACGCACGGTGTGACTGATGATGCAACAGGCGAGGAAACACATGGGGAAACACGAAAGGGTAACAACAAGTGCACGAAAGACATGACTGACATTGCTATTTCAATTTTAATGAAGCTGTAGCTTTGATATTTGACCAGTAAAAAAGAATTAGAGTGTTTTTTCGGAGTCAAACCTAATCTTTCTCTCTTTCTTTCTCTTTCGCTCTCTCTCGCTCTCTCTCGCTCTCTCACTTACAAACATACACAAACAAACACAAATGTTGTTACCACATGTTTTCCTGGTGGGAGATGGTTTTCTTCTGTTTTCCTTAAACGAGCTAAACAGATGCCTGCTCTTCCTCATAAACAGTTTAAATACACAAGCAAATTACTCCACCTTTCCACCTTTTTCATGCTTTGGTGTAAATAAATAAAAATAAAAATTCCAGCACAGTGGAACTGAGGGCATTTAAAACTATTATTTCTTCCTGCATAAATTCATTTAAAGAAAACTATAAAAGCAATACAGTTGATGAAACATCACATTACTTATTTTGTTCGTCACTTCGTCACACACACACACTCACACAAATGCAGGCATGCACACACACTCACTCACTCTCACACATGCACAATAGTGTCTGTCTTTATTTAGTGCAAGGTATTAACCTTGTAATAATGCTCAAAGCAGTGATTATTCAACTTTACACCAGCTCCCTAATTACTCTGAGGTGATCATAAAATCTATTTTTATAAGACATAAGAGATATGAAGGCCAATAATTACTCCCTAATTATTTCAGATTTGACAGGAAATTCAACCGGGTAATGAGTTTAATAGTGCAGCAGGGTTAGAAGAGAATAGGAGTGAACAGAAGAAATGAATAAGACCGGAGAGAGTTTACAAAAGTAGAAAGGAAGAAGGAAACTCTAAGGGAAGAGGAACTAGAAAAAAATGAGGTGGTGACAATGGAGCACTCATTTGCTTGATTTAGCAGAGCACAACATCAACATCCTGGAACAACTTTCCAATGAAATTCATTAGTTTAATTTCTTTGATACGGTGTGCCGGTATCAAAACATTGCTCTGTTTACATATCCGACCAGCTCAACATAGCATCTCTGACTCAACCAATGACGTGAGTTTCTGACGAATGGAAGACAGGGTAAAGTGTTTTAGAAACCTTAGTTTCTAAAACCTTTAGTTTTAGTCATCATAGCTTGGATATAAAGGAATAGCGAGAGCAAATAAGTGAAAGTATAGAGAAGCAAAACAAGCTTTGTTAAGTTGTAGTTTGTAAAAGGAATCAATAAATAAATCTTTAGATTTTTTTCAGACAATTAATTAGCCCTTTTTTAACCAATCAACCAATCAATCAACTCTTATATAAAGTCTGTTATATTCCCACCAAGGCTGCATTTGGTCAAAAATACATTAAAAACTGTTATGTTTTTAAATACCTTTTGTAATTTAGGCATCATTACATCAGTGTCACATGATCCTTCAGGAATCATTCTATTATGGTGATTTTCTGCTCAGGAAATATTTCTGATTATTTTCAATTTAAAACTTTGAAAGGGAACTCAATGCTGCGTCCCCTAGGGGTCTCTTTGAGGAATACCTCTGGTATGATACGTGTCTGAAGCATTAATCCAACCATTATCCACTTGACATTGGCCGGCAGCCACCTATGACGTCAGCACAGGTGCAACTGTGTCAATCCATGTTAGCGGTTTCTGACACCCTATGGTACACACGAGATGTGCGCTATGATAGAAATAAATACCTAGTGAGGAGCATGCATGTGCAGTCCTCAAAGGGGGCTGTTTGTGTGCATTGCAAGAGCTTTCCTCTGAGGAAGCTGCGCTCACGGTTATGGGTGAGGGTACTCCCAACAAACCTAAGCGAGCAGTGAGCTGTTTATTTAGAATATCTCTTTGATTACTCCCAGCCTGCCTGTCCCTCGTAGGATTATGGCTTGTGCTGAGATAACCTGCCGTGGAAGCGTGAGGAATTCGCCACCCCTTCTCAACCACTCTTTCCGCTCAAGTCATAAAAATGCCAGCCTTCCCTTTCTCCCTGAGCTCCACACCAAGTTGTGGAAGTTTTGGGGAAAGCCATGCTCTGCACACATATACCAGACTCAGACAAATTGCACCTTTGTGAAGGGCATGCAAGCACATGGTTACGTGAAGATGCATCCGATCGAAGAGGTGCTTGCTAGTTATCTTTCGGGGGCGAGGGTTCCGAGTGGAAGGTGCCACCCATGCCATATAAGACGCTGCATCAAACATTGCACCTGAATGGCAGAGCATACACAGCAACATGGCAAGCAATTACAGCCTTCCACACCAGGCAGACCTGCTGAAAGACCTGAACAAGAATCAGGGGCTCCGCCCTGATTTCTGACAAATAGACAGGTCCACGCAGGTTCGGGTTTGCGTGTCTCTTGTGTTCTCAGAGCGTTCTAAATCTGTATGACCTCTTGTTATTTAAAGTCATTTTAGTGGTCATTGTCATCAGAGCTCAATAAGCTCAATAAGCTTGGTATTCCATACCCCTTATTCCCCAGGCGGACTTGAGTAAAGAGGTCAGTGTGCTGGCACAAACCCTTCAAGAGGACTGCTCCCATCCCTGCTTCCCTGATCTCCACTCGGACAGCTAGGGGTAGTTCTCAGAGGAGAGACTGCTGAGCTCATGAGGAGTCTAATTGTAGAAAAAGGGGTAGGGCGAGAGCAAAGTGCTCTTCTCACGAGAGTTATACCTTACACAGGTAGAGCTTCCGCTTCCCTAAACTCCCCCAGGCAAACCTTCTTTGCATAGCCTCATCAAGCCTGGGGTCTGGAGCTATTCCTAAAAATAACAACTCTCTTAGCTCACTACGACTAAGCCTCCTTGCCATAGCATAGTAGGCCTCAATACGAAAGTCTTCTTTAATGAGGCCTCCACTCGAGCTCAACTTCGTTACGACCCTCAAGAAATAGGTGAAGAAAAAAAGTTACTACCCTTGTAAACAAGCTCCGCTTGTAAAAACAGTGGCCTCAGTGCCCCCTTGCAGTGCCACAAGCATTGAGTACTGTTTCCTTCAATAGATTAGAAGAACAGCTGCAAAATGCTGGCCACCAGCCCAGCCACTCTTAAGACCTCAGCAGTGCCTAAATGTTGCAAGCCTAGCAGTTGCAGCTCTAGACATCCGATTTGCGGGGCTTAGTCCTGAGCTGGAGGGTCTCCTGTACTCCCTCAGACTCTAGATCAAGCATTTTTAGGCCTTGGCTCAGTGTCTTGAGGCCTCCATTCTCTAGTAGCCCCGGTCTGGTTCACTGCAGGTCACTGGGACAATTCCCCTGGTTGTTACTGCTGGCTTTCACCAGTTTAGTGCAGTCACATCCTTCAGCATGGCTGCATTGACATTCCGTTCCCCTTAGCGAACCCTAGGGGACATTGCGAGTGCCCTTTTGAAAGTGAACATCAGTTACCATTATACATCGGGCCTTCCTGCAGGCGTCTCTTTCAGATAAGAAGTAGATGACCTACTATTCAGGTGCCTTTTTATACCTGCAGTTGCACCTGTGGTGACGTCATAGGTGGGTTCTGGCCAATGTCAAGTTCATTGTCAATTGAATTAATGCTTCAGATATGTGTAATACCTGAGGTATTCCCCGTAGAGACCCCTAGGGGACGCAGCATCTCGTTCCCTGTTCTCAGGGAACCACGGTTACAATGGTAACCGGAGACATTTTTAGTGTACATATGATACTGACAGTAAAACTGACAGTACCTAGCCAAGTTAAAATGGTCCAGAACCGCTGATCCTTGCATGTTTTGTTATTTTCATTTACTAAATTGAGACAAAACCCAGCATGAATATGCATTTGCATAAAAAAACAGAACAGTGAATGAGATGTGTCATTAGATATGACATATTTAGAGCTGTCATAAATCACTGAATCTCTCTCTCTCTCTCTCTATAAGTTGACCTCAGTTCTCCTCCATGTGCTTCGACATGCTGCCATTGTATCCATTTATCAATACATCAGCTAATGGCCTGGCAAAACCACCACAATAGTCTCTGCTTTCAAAGACTGTGTGGCACAACAAAGGCTGTTTTCCTCCTGTCTCTCTTCTCTGTTTCACTCTTTCTTTTTCTCATTCTACGCTATTTTTTCCCCGGGGTGTCAAATGGGTAAAAGGCTATGAATCCCTGCTGACACTTTGCTTTCCCTTTTGCGCTCATTCTTTTTTCATTCACTGTTTTCCTCTGTATCTCTCTCTGTCTCTCTCTCTATGTGTTGGCCTGAATCTAATCAGTACAGGGTGTAAATTATTCAGGGAAGCATGTTGAATAAAGGCCTTTGATTGTCATTTTTATTGTCTAGTGTGCTGCATTATTGAAAACCCTTCCATAAGTGTATATCGGCATGACGGAGTGTTACAAAGGTACGTGCCCTCATCTGCCAAAGAAACACTCTCATTCACCCTCTCTCTTCTGCTCTTTCACATTCTGTTCATATGTGAATGATCATCAAGGTCACCTGCAGGAGGCTGCATGCGCTCCGTAGTGTGTGCAGACATTTTCGCTTTGCAGCCAGGAAGAGACAATTTTGTGTCACATTCTAAACAGTCTAGAGGCTCAGACGAGCAGCTTCGATGGAAGAAAAAAGAAACAAAACCTTGAAACCTAGCGTAGGTGGGAGAGCAGCTGTTTTGGTCTCATTTAAGAACGACTTATTTATCACTCCTTTTCACAACTGAAACACTTCTCATTTGACATTCTCTGTAAACAAAATATTCTAAATGTACTGTAAAACTGTTTTGAGGCATAAAAAGGCAATAGAAAGTCTAGGAATGCATATATCATTAATTAACTTGTAACTTTTATTGTAATTTAGTTTATTTTATAATAATAAATATAATTAACCACCACAATAACTTAACTTTAATCAAATTAGTCCTTACATGAACAATGGTTTATAAACAGCTTCTCCACAAAAAGACAGAACTTCATCAGGATTCGTAAAAAAACAATGAAATAAACAAGAGTAAAGACATTTCTGTTTTTCAGTATAAAGTACCATAGAGTAAATAATAAAATATTTTAGTAAAATTATTTACATTTCCTTATTCAAAGGATCTCAAGCTGACTATCTGAAGACGTTACTGTAGCTTTACCCAACAAGGCACTTCCTTGAAAATAAATTTGTAAACAATGCAATTGTTACCCAAGATTGCTGGTGTGCGTTTCGGAGGGATGAGGAGATCCAACTGAAAACACTTTGTTCAACTAATGAGAACAGAAACGGCACTAAACAGTGCAAAACTGGGAAAACAAGGAGACTCGGAATACAAGGAGACACGGAATGAGTATCCACACACGGCGAAACCAACATCTAACCGCGTCAACAATCGACAAAGACAAGGGAGAACATGAGGGTTTAAATAGACAGGATAACGGGGAGCATCTGAACTACTAACAAGGGGGAGTGGCTGACGTGACAGTTGACGGATCACAGGAGGAAAGTGACGAGACATGATATGACTGTGACATGAGCTATGATAGAGAGCAGAATACGGCAATTCATCTGTTCAATAAAATACATTACTCACCTGCTGAGTAATAAAAACATTCTCCGTGACGTTTACAATTCAAATTCCTCAGTTCTTGCCAGTCAATGTTGATTTTTGTTTTATTTGTGAGCTCTGTCGCATTCTCTTTTTGCGAGCAGAAATCATGAAAGAGTGGCCTTTTAATTTCTTAATATTATTGCACATTTACTGAATAAAATTCTATGCATAAGATTTGAAGTGCATTGAAAGTGCAAATCAAAACAATTAAGCAGATTTCTTTTTCAGAAGACACCACCATCCAAAAATATTGTTTTCATATACTATACTTGATGCTTCTCTTTATCAATGTGCTTTCGGTGCACGAGGGTCAACTCATTGTGAAGGTGTCGTCAAATAGACCTGATGTGCTGTAATGTACCCAAGAAAGACCTCAGGCAATTCTTTAGCTTTTTTTTAGCAGGATCTACTGAAGAAAAGAGCATTCATGCTTGATTTATAGAGTGTAGGATGTGAACTCCTTATTTTTCAGTGTCTTTCGGCCTTGTTTCAACCAAAGTCATGTGTCGTGCAGGAGCCCCACTCCATTTGCAAATGAAATCCAATTACAGAGCAAGCCTTGATGAAAATGATAGGATGTTAAAGGACTTTAGATCTTAACCTATTATATTTTGCTTGATTTAACTCTTTCTCCTCCAGCACTTTTTTAAACTTTACCATCCACCGCCATAATTTTTTAGCGTTTTCACAAAGTCTCATGGCCCCAGATTAATTTGTTGTATGAATATCTGAATATGCAATATATCAAAATAAAGACCCTATGCTTTTTAAACAAAACACAAACAATTTTTATTCTTGCATCATGCATTATTTTTTTATTAAAATTTGAATGCGGATAAGTTTCATAAAAAAAATTTTTTTTAGAATTTTTTTTGTGAAATTACATTCAGATCAATGATATAAACAGAGATGGAGTAGATTGAGTTCAGTAACATTAGCCAGTTTTGGTTTATTTTGGTTTAATATTGATGATCATGTGATTTTACATGCATATGATTACATAGCTTGTGTCGGCTTTTTCTTTGTATGTGTTGAGCTTCAGAAATCTTTTAGAGGATGTGCGATAGAGCCTCCTACAGTATAACAGTGAAAAAACAGAAAGACGGTATATTCCGTCAATGGCAGTTTTCACACAGACTATGGAATTTTACGTCAATGTTGAGGAAAGAGTTAAATATATATAACATGTTAAAACAGTCCAAAGGTAAAACATTTACAGCAGTGTCCATATATAGATGATGTGCATGATGTGCTCTTTACCTCATTGTTTCGGCTGCTGCTTTATTCATCTGCTCCTAATGCGGTTTTACTTTTTATTCATTTCGAAAAGATGGGCCACTCTGAATGGAATTAAATCTTAGCATCAGCAAGGATTAATTTCGGAGAGCAGGTGAGAGAGAAGCCCTGGAGTGAGAGAAGGAACCAGGTAATGAGGTTTATGGCTTCAAATGACCCGTACTATTGTTGTTGCTCGTTAAAAGCAGATGAAATGTGCACTTGTCTAGACAGATTCACACTTCAAGATATGTTGGGAGTTTACCTGGGGTGAAGCGACTCTCAAAACTGTCATATTGGATCACACCATCAACCGTCCTGAATACATCACTAACAGGAGCATCGTCTCAACTGAATACAGACGAGAACAGTCTCTCGCTAGAATACTGATAACAACTACATGTTTGAGGTAAACTGTGACTATGCTGTAATGGTGAGAAAGCATTATGGTGAGAAAGGACAATACCACTGGAACAATTAGTTTTAGTATTGGAAATTTAAGTAAATATATGAGCTGGGGTAAGTGAAGATGACCCTTGTAGAAATAAAAACTGGTTGGCCATCTCTCACAGAGTAAGGTATTCTCATTGAGGGCTCCGGGCTTCCCATTAAAACCTGAGTAAGGTATGTGTTGTGGTGGGTCAAGCTGGTGGACATTCTGTCAGTATTGCAGGAAGACAAACACTTTCTGCTATCAATACATCCAGAATACACTGCTGTGAGCAAGCAAGACATGCTGCTGCTGTACAATATAACATATATTAATTAAGTTGGCTGAGAAGCAGCCAACTTAATGAAATGCTAATAAACTTATTATTATTCTTCTGTACAAAAATTTACATGCTATCTCCTCCTACAGCTTTAGTGCTACAGTCCCCAAAATCAGAACAGGCCGCAGGCCTGTTCTGACTCGAGTTGCTATATCTTTTCTAAGGGATTGGGGGTACGATGTTCGCCCCAGGGGCGAAAAAGCAGCCGAAAAATCCCATTGACTTAACATTGCGACGAACTTTGACGATTAATAACTCAGAGCGAGGAATTTGTAAAAAGATGAAACTCGCCACATTTGAAGAGGGTGACAGCCTCTGTAAAATCATACCACACAATGGGGTGAAAGTTGTACCCCTGGGGTGCTAGAGCTGCCCAAATTTGCCCCATAGAGATTAATGGGGAAGGCCGTCCCATGAAACAGCATCTACTATAGCAAATTGCATAGGGATTTTGAATTGAACATAGGTCTGCATCACAGGGTCACAGAGACAAGGGGGAGGGCTCGTTTTACTCAGGCGACCAATGAGTGTCTCAGGATCACAGTGAAGCTATTAAGCCACGCCCTAGCAACCATTTAGAGCACCTTAGCAACCCATCCCATAGACTTCCATTCAAATTGATCGACTTCTGTCTCTGGATAGAAAAGTCATAGAAATTTGAGGGTAGGCTCGTATGACTCAGGGCAGCAAACTGCCAATCACCAACATCTTCAACACTTCCTAGCCACGCCCTAGCAACCATTATGGAGAACCTTAGCAACCAAATACAAAGTGAGATATCTTCAGTTCTGAATGTCGTAGAGGCATTCTGGTGGGTTTATATCGTTCATTCTCACAAGGAGCCTTTGGAGTAACATCACTGTAGCTGTGAAGCCACTCCTTAGCAACCAAACAGAGAACCCTAGCAACCATTTAGCCAGACCTATATCTCTGCTTCTGAGTGTCGTAGAGACATGGGGGTTGGGTCTATTGACTCATGCTAGCAAACAGGACTTCCAACGTGTTACATATGCTAGCAGTGAATAGCTACATGCTAATAGTGGTTAGCTAAGTGTTATATTGTGCTAGGAACGCCATAGTAACTACCCAGAAGTCCTCACAACTACCTAGTAACATCCTAGCAACCATCCTGGATACCCTAGCAACTGCCTAGCAACCACCCAAAATACCCTAGCAACCACTCTGGTTACCCTAGCAACCGCCTAGCAACCACTCTGGTTACCCTAGCAACCGCCTAGCAACACCCTAGCAACCACCCTGGATACCCTAGCAACCACCTAGCAACACCCTAGCAACCACTCTGGTTACCCTAGCAACACCCTAGCAACCACTGTGGTTACCCTAGCAACCGCTTAACAACGCCCTAGCAACCACCCTGGATACCCTAGCAACTGCCTAGCAACCACTCTGGTTACCCTAGCAACCACCTAGCAACAGCCCCGGATACCCTAGCAACCGCCTAGCAACCACCCCAGATACCCTAGCAACCACCTACCAACACCCTAGCCACCACCCAGGATACCCTAGCAACCACCCACGATACCCTAGCAACTGCTTAGCAACACCTTAGCAACCACTCTTGTTACCATAGCAACCACCCATGACACCCTAGCAACCACCCCAGTTACCCTAGCAACCGCCTAGCAACACCCTAGCAACCAATCTGGTTACCCTAGCAACCACATAGCAACACCCTAGCAACCACCCCGGATACCCTAGAAACTACCTAGCAACCACTCTGGTTACCCTAGCAACCACCTAGAACACCTTAGCAAACTTTTAATTTCTGGTTTTGTAACGTATTTTGTAGTTAATGTTAAATTGTGCTACCAACATGCGAAATTTACGTTTCCGGTGCGACCTTCTCAGCCAACTTCTAAAGTTTGTCTCGACGAACTTTATCCTCTCTAGTTAACCATAGCAGATCTATGCAGGTGGAGCTGGGGAGGGAGAAGAATTTCTGAAACCATGCTGCAACTGTTTATAAACATCAACAACACGTTTTTTTATTGCCTACCTAAGTGCCATCTAGAGTTTCAATTATAAATTTGTATTTAAAGGAAAATAAATTAATAATTTCATTCAGCAGTGAACCATTTAATTGGTCAAAGTGATAGTAAAAAACACTCCATACCCAAAATATTTATATTTGAAATAAATGCTGTACTGTATCATTTATTTTCTGTATCTTTCATTTGCATTTAGTGTACAATTTTTTAATCTTAATTTATTAATTGATTTAACAGTCAATGAAGTTACACATTAAATGTTAAATTGCAATCTGTATGTATTTTTCCACATAAAGTTAAAAAACATAGCTGTATACAGTATATGTTGGGAAGTATGCAGTGAGCAGAGTGCTAGTATAATGTTCCAAACATAGCCTTAGTTTTTGTTTAATGTTCATTGCTTGTAAAAGTGGCTTCAGACGGCCTTGCAAAGCACGAAGATAAAAAACAGACAGAGGTGAATGAGGATGACTCACTCCCTTGTGTTTTTCACCTTGTGGTCGCTATATTTGGCCACCTGTTCACTACATATGATAAATCCTTAATGGATGTATTTCAGCATGTGGTGTAATAATACTTAAAGGGTATAACCAAGTCATATTTGCTGAGCTTTTCTGAATGGTTTTGGGAGAATTGTTGTTAATATTTGTCTTCAGATGCCTCCAGAGCTTTCTGCATCTTTTCTGATCTCACCTTCACGACCTGAGGTGTACAGGTCAAATTTGCATTATATTGTTGCTCATCTCAAGGACAAGTATATCTTAGTTGCAAGATAACATGGTGTGTTATGGTGTGCAGAGAAAGTGACGTCTTGTCAAAGTGTAGCTCGCTTGCAATACGGCAATAAGTAAACAAAACAAAAGTCATATTGAATATCCTGCTCAGATGCATCTGACAGAAAGCTCAGCGACTTTAACTCAATTTATCACAGCAGATTGCAATAATGATTGATTAATTACTCATTTCCATAGCAACGGGACAAATCCCACTTGCTATTTAATCATGCAAGGAAGCGCACATCTGCAAAAGTCAATGTAATTATGTTGGAGAAAAGAACCACAATGTGAGACGAAATGAATGTTCAGAAGTAATCCGTAGATAAGCAGAAGACGGGACGTTCTATTCCATTTAATAGTAACGCGGACAATGTGAGAAGATTATGTAAACTCAACTTGACTCTGGAATATTAATCACATATTTGAATATTAGGTAGTTGTTAACAAGACAATTGAGTATTTGAAAATATATTTTCAAAGGTGCTGGATGGAATAGAGGCATTTTGGTGACTTCAAACCACACATACAGCAACGGTGTTATGGAAGTGTAATCATATTAGTCTATGATTATGAAAAACATACACACATGCCTAACACAACATCAACTAATTACAAACATTTTCAGGTTAGTTATATTTTAAGCATTGGTATATTACTATACTTTGTTAACTTAAGTTTGAATCATTTTATTGTTTTTTTTTTTATAAATAGGCCAAACAGCTTTTCTAAATTTGTATTATTTTTTTGTTTATTTAGCTTTAGTTATTTTAGTAACTCAAACTGTAAGGATGAGGCTGAAGCAGTGTTAGAATCCATGTGCGGATGTCTTTATTAGGGAAATCCAGATCAATACCAGAAGCCAGGCAAAGAGTCGAAGCCACAATAGCAAATCAACAGGTAAACAAGTCCAAGGGGTAATCCAGAAACAGAGAACGAGATAATCAGGCAATGGGTCAACGACAAGGCAATAGTCAGAGAACAAGTAAACACTCGGTAAGGCAGTGTAACTGGCAATACTTCGTAAGGCCTGTTTGGTCAAGCCATGCTTAATATGGCTACCAAACAGGAAGTAGTTGCAGAGTGAACAGGTAGGTCACAGTCAGAATTCAGGTGAAGGCTCCCTCTGCTGGCGTGGCGTTACACAAACAGAAAGGAGAAATGTTTAAATTAAATAAGTTTAAGTTTTATTTTTGCTAGCAAGTTTAAGACGGATGGAGATCAGTTCAAATGCAGAGTTTAAAAATGTGCTAATGCAAATTGGACAAATGAGAACTGAAAATTGCAAATGAGGGTGGTAATGATAAACACCCGTGTGAGTAAAATAATCACTATAACAACTAATAAGTGTAACGAGAAAACCCAAACAAAACAACATATGTGACCAAGTGAAAACAAACCATGAGTTAGTGTGGTGAATTCTCCCTCCAGAAGGTTTGTCCTCGCACCCAGGAGGATGAGATGGCGAAGGGGGTGTAGAAGAAGGCTCTGGAGGAAGACGTGTGCTGTGAGGAGGTGAATGGATGGGGACAGGAGATGACAAAGGGATGGTGATAGGTGTCATGACACAGACTCAACACAACAGAGGTTAGTGAAGCAGGTTTTATTGAATCAGCAGGACACAAGGCAGATAACGGGTGCAAGGCAGTGAGAAGGAATCTGAGTGGCTTAGCTGAGTGCTGGGTAGCGGATTGCAGACTTGGGATGTAGACCAGGAAGCTCAGGGATGAATCGCAGATGAGAGAGTAGTCAGGCAGCGTGGAGAGGCAGTCTCTGAGTTTGCTCATAGCGCTAGGGATGAGCCCGTGTATCTCTGATGAGACCAGACGCTGACTGAGGGGTGCGTGCATGTTTTATGGTGCAGGGGTGATTGGGAACAGGTGCTAGTATTCAGGTGATGAGGAGCGTGTGGGTGGAGTGTAGGGGGAGCCTGGTGCCGGGGGCGTGGCCTTTACAATAGGAGATGGCAAAGGGATGGTGATTCCTTGCACAGCAGGGATGACATCTCATGGCGGACTTGAGGGAGGGAGGAGCCAGGGTGTAGCCGTGGCTGATGACTAGGGACCAACCAAATTCACGATTTAACGGCCGTGACATTTTCCGTGAAATCGGCCACTTTCCGTGAAAACACCCAACAAGCGTGAAATAGTGTTAATTTTTATTGAAGGGGAGTTCAGAAGTACCGCGATAACTTATGTTAATTGTTTCATTTACATTAATTTTCTTTGCACGTTTTGCTGAGCGTACGTAGGGCAATTCATTTACTTTATTTATTGAGCCGAGCGGCTCACGGCGATTTTCGCAGCCTGGACTGGCCTTCATGAAATCGGTCAGAGTCTTTGATTTCACACAGGTATCGATGCTGCCATGTGAGGAACTGATAAAGAGTATACCAGGAGCAGATGATCGTAGCGTCTTAGCCGAGTTTGCAGCCTACAAAACAGCAGCAAAAGAAGTTCCGCCGGATACGAGTATAACAGCATTCTGGCGTTCGCACAGCAGTCGGTTTCCTCTGCTGAGCCGGCTGCATTACGCTACCTTTCTGTACCAACGAACAGCATTGACGCGGAGAGAAGTGTCAGCCAGTACACAAGCGTCAATGCACCACAGCGACAGAATATGTCAGCAACCACATTGGTCGGCCAAGTTTTGGCCACGAAAAACTGTAAACTATTTCATTAATGTCACGTGAAATTGCGGACTGTGTGGCTATGTGCGTTGTAGTCGTATTTTGTTTCCTTTTTGTTTTTTAATACAGGTGAACAGTCGAAAAGTGTTTTTTTAGGACACAAAACAGCGGGTCTGACATCAGATGGACTATTTGCAGTGATTGGTGCCTAATAAAAATTGTACCCGTGAATTTTCCGTGTAATCGAGTGTTTTTTTAAAAACCTTCCGTGAAATTGCGAATTTTTACCCGTGAATTTGGTTGGTCCCTACTGATGACGTCTTGGTGATGGGTAAAAGAGATTATGTTGGGTGATCCCAGGGTGCAGACTGTGAGCTGATGTATCTGAGTGATGCTGTTGGTCATGGATCCACATGCTAGGGCATGGCAATAAGCTCTTGAGGTGGATCCAAAGTAGATAAGGGCTGAGGTGGAGACAGTGTGACTGAGGACAAAGTGAAGGTGAAGCCGAAGGGTAGGAGGCACCCACTGTAGCCACATGCATGGAGGAACGGAGTGCAGCTGATGGTCTGCAAGTTAATGGTAGTAGCAGAGAGAAAACTGATCAAGGGGAATTAGGTGGGATGAAGGAACCCTCTAGACCAGGGGTGCTCAATACGTCGATCGCGATCTACCAGTCGATCTCCAATGTACTATTGGTAGATCGCGTGACAAGGTGAGGTGACATTGTCATGAACTGACGCTATACAAATAAAGTTGAGTTGTTTTGAATAAAAATTAGACGTCAGTGTGTCAGCCATCCCGTCACTTGATTGATACACAGGACAACCAGTCAGATAACATCTGATTTTTTTTCCGTACAATTAGGTCACTGTGCTCAAACAAACGCCCCTGAGCGCTGCAAAGCTAACAAGCTAATCGTTAGTTTCATCCTAATTTTTTGCTCGTTTTTTCTTCTTAAACGTAAGATAGGGTATAAAAATGAGTGGGGGAACTAGACCAAGTAAGAAGAAAAACATTTATCACTTTCATACGGAATGGGAGGAGGACTATTTTTTCACGATGACATTTTCAAAGTGCGTTTATCTCGTCTGCCAGTCTACCGTCGCAATACCAAAGAAGGGAAATGTGGAGCGGCATTTTCGGGCTCTATATATATATATATATATATATAATCTCAATAAATATAATGGGTAAATTATTTTGACTTGGTCATTTCAAAAGTATCTCCCATGCTGAAAAAGTGTGAGCACCCTTGCTCTAGACATTGGTAGAGCCATTGGGAGGAGCCAACAGGTCGATGGGCCAAGGTGTAGCGAAGGGATCCGAGGCCGGAGGCAGAGCCACAGGATCCTCTTGCTTGGGCAAGGCTGGAGGTAGCCTGACCTGTGGCTTCACAACACAGCAGGACACTCACAGGGAAGACAAAGGGCTGCAGGCATCCAGCAGAGGTGGGGCTGGAGGACTGGCTAAGCTCTGCGGTAATAGTGAAGGAGAAGAACTTGATAAGATCAATGATGATAATTCTAATTCCGAACAGGTTGCAGAAACAGTTTGCAGGAAGCATCACATTAATATCGACCAGTCAGTCCTCTGTTTCTATTTCAACCAGTATACCCTTGGCTACAGGTGTTGGTCAGACTCACTATAGGGCTCCTCTTCTGGGGTGAGGTTCAGCGGTGTACTCTTCTCTGGCTCTACCTAACGAGGCAAGCAGTAGCTCACCATCTGTGGGAGGCTCTCTGGAAATGTCTGTGGTCGAAGGTGGTGGATTGGGCTCTGGATCAGAGTAGATGCTCTCCAGACACTGGATGACAGCTTCCCTCCAGTCAAGTCCCGTAGTGTCTTGGAAGTCATCTACGTGGTGGTAGGTATCCCTGATCCAGAACAATGAATTCAGGTCTCGCTGTTGCAGGGGCTGGTGATGGCAAGACAAGAGAAACATTCAGTGAAAGAGAATAAATTGTGGATAGTCTGCGCCACCCCAGCAAATTTTGGTTTAGAATCCATATAGGTTTGACCTTCTTTTTGCAAGTTTCAAACAGAGAGATGAAGATTAATGTTGTAAGTTAATAATGACTGACATTTGTGTGAGTAACTCACATGTGGCGGGAAAACTCAAACAGAAGAGCACATGTGATGAGTGAAAATGTGTGGTGTGATGTGATAATTTTGATTTCATATTCTATCATGTTTTTATACGTCAGCAATTACTATATTAGCATATTAGCAGTGGCTGATCCTGCCAGCCAGACAACACATGTCTTTTGACAAAGCCCAGGTATCTGAGGAAAAACATGAATGTCAGCCATGTCATTATTTATTACATACATATTACATACACCTCCATGAGAAAGACAGAAATTGTTGGTGTACTGACATGTCAGGATTGCTGATATTTGGACTATCTTGAGATATCAATACATCCCTCATGTAGTTTATAGTATCATGGTCAAGAGGGACTGAGGATGACAGCAACTACATGGAGAGAATGGATAATCATGTGTCACAGGTTGTTGCAGATAAAGGAGATATTTAAGGTGAGGATCTAAATTCAGCTGTCTTTATAATGACAAATTCTGGAACACAGGAAAGCATTAATGGTGCCAAACCAATTTTATGGTGGTGCCAAAGGGTCCCAGCTTGTGACCATGTCTCTGAAGACCAAGGTGGCCATGTCTGGTGAATATACTGTAGTTGTGCTGGTGAACCCAGGATGACTGGGGAGGGCCAGCCATACAGGAGGATGTGGAAGAGCCAGTTGACTTGGCGGAACTAGTGGAGGAGACAGAACCAGGAAGTCAGGCGGAACAAGCAGAATAAATAGGATGCTGGAAAGAACCAGCAGACAAGGAAGGGTTAGGGAACTGGCTGCGATTAGAGTGTAGAACCAGCCAGGGCAGGACTAGTGGGGCAGGAGAGAATTTAGGGGTGGAAGCATGGGTTGGAGTTGATAACAGGGTATCCATATCAGCTCTGGGATGGATATGGTGTCGGGCTCTGGCTCCAATACGGACATTGTGGTGGGTGACAAGTCAGTGTGTGTGGCGATTTTTTGCACTAACTCTGTTTCCGTTTTAGCTGAGAGGAGAGGTGGGTATGGATCAGTGCAGAGTTTTGGAATGGAGATTGATGACATTTAGAAAACGGACTGGGGAAACTTTGGCTGATCAGTGATGTTGTCCTCTTCCACTTCACAAGTAGTAATCGAGGATCCACTTGCATCGTTTATGTAGTGTGCCAGGGAACAGGAGTTTTCTTCAGCTGGCATCAGTACAAAGAGGGAGACTCATCTAGTCCACTCCAGAAACAGACCTTTAGTGTGCCATTGTTCCATGTCACCAAATTCAAGCAACTCCTCCAAATAATTCTCCAAATAATTTCAACATGTAAACATATATCTAATGGACAAAGTAGGCTCACAAAATTTAATAGGAGCGTGACAGGAGACGATAGAAAAACACACAGAGACAAACACAAGACCAGCTGAACACTGTGAGTGTGTGTTAGAGATCAGGAATGGTGAGAAAACATTGTGATTGTTAAATTTTTTCATCTTTGGATCTCCAGCAGTTTAAATACTATTTGGCTGGCGCGCTTCTCATGATTCCTTATTGTTTACATGAGGTCAGTAGATGGATAGTAGATGGCCTGTTTGTGGCTGTTTGAACACATTTGACCACATGAGAGTTTACACCAGTGTTTCCCAACCCTGTTCCTGGGGGCACACCAACAGTACACATTTTGGATGTGTCCCTTATCTGCCCAATATATTTCTGGTCTTGGGAGTCTCTACTAACAAGCTGATGAGTTGAATCAGGTGTGTTTAATTAGGAAGAGCTGAAAAACCTGTAGTGTTGGTGTGCCTCCAGGATCAGGGTTGGGAAACACTGGTTTACACTATGAAAGCAATCCGGTCGAATGTGTTTTCAACAATATCTGGAAGTAGTGGAAAGTGGACAAACTCAAAACGTTTTTGCCACGGATCAAAGGGTGAAAGGGAACTTATTTGCAATGAGAAATAAATAAAATAAAACACAAACAAAAACTGCCCCGAGGGGGAAAACCATAACTAACTAATAAGCTGTGAACAGAACAGGAAAACCGGATGGAACGGGAACAAACAGAAACAGGGACAACCAGGAAATAGACACATGAATTATAATGACGCGACACCAGACAACAAACACAAAAGGATTTAATAGACACAGGTGGAATGATAATGAGCACAAACAGCTGAGAACAATCAAGGATAACAAGGAAACAAGACATAATACATAATGACTAGACACGAACATGAGGCCAATGCAGACGCACATACGTTATGTGAGTGGGCGCAGTTTCGAGCTCTGCTTTAACCGCGCACTCTCGTGTCTTTGTGCAGTGTTATAAGCACACGGTTCGTGTTTACATTTGCCGTGTGCTTTCATGTTGTGTTTTCGTATCACGCAAAGTTTGGTTCCCTGTCAAGGGAACTCGCACTGCGTCGAGACGCGATTGGGAACCCTTCAGTGTATATGTCTCTTGAAGCACAATAAAACCAACGTGCGGGCGTGTACGTCGCCGAGATGACGTCATCATGTCATGACCAAGGAGTATAAAGGCACGTCACGACCCGGAAGCGGGTTAGCTTTCAGTGTCTTCACAGCGCTCTAAGCTCAACGTGTGTGTGTGTGTGTGTGTGTGTATGTATTTGCTGGTACGCGTGCCCCGAGTCTAGTTTAAAAGAAAAGGGATTTCACGTGTGATTGAGAAAAGTGCGCAGATATGGCAAACTTACCAACTGCACCTTCACTAAGGCTGCGCCTTCAAGATATCCATGTTCTGAGCCTCGTCATGGCTCAGTCATGACAGTTAGCAGTTCGGCATCGAGGTGTCGTTCTCGCTCACTGGAAGGTGCGGGGGAGGGCTAATCTTACATGGTCCGCGCTCGAGGGCGTCGACTGTGTAGGTTGCCATTCCTGTCTGACAGTCTTCGAGGAGACTGTTCAGACTCGCGGTTTAGGTCCTGCTGCAGCTGAGGTTCAGCGGCGATCCCTATCGCGGGGACTTCTCAAGTTCCGGAAGCACGCCTTGTGCGGTTTCTTCCGACTTAAATAACAACAACCCAGCTCTGAGGAGTTGGGTGTTGTATTTACTTTGTGCCATCAGTATGTTTATAACTGCTGTGGTACAGTGGATATTGTGTTTGCCTATCATGCTGGAGACCGGGGTTCGAGACCCGGTTGAACACACTTTTTCCAGCACCGAGGTAAATGGGTGAGGAGCATGCACGATCAGCGCTCGAGGGTACTGATTGTGCAGATTGTTTTGCAAATGAATTTGCGAACGCTCCGATCCCGCCTGGCGGTTTTTGAGGAAACCGCCCAGGCTAGCGTTCCTCGTGGTTCCGGTCCCGCTGTGGCTGAGGCCCAGCGGCGGCTGCGATCATGGGGGTCGCAGATGGACTTGTCAGAGGGGTCGGAGACGGGCTTGGCCTTTTCTCCACCCTTACCTGGCAGGTCTGGCCTCGTTCAGGAACCGGAAGCACGCCCTGTGGCGGTTTCTTCCGACCCTGACGAGGTGATACTGCAGCTATCCAGCTCCGAGGAACTGGACGTTGTTAGTATCGGCGCTGATGAGGAGGTCCTATGTGCATGGCGATCCCGCCTGGCGTCTTTTGAGGAAGTCGCTCAGGCTCGCGGTCCCCGTGGTTCCGGTCCCGCTGTTGCTGAGGCTCAGTGGCTGTCTCGACCATGAGGATTGCAATTGGATTTGTCAGCCTAAGGGGATACTGCAGCTATCCAGTTCTGAGGAACTGGATGTTGTAAGTGTCACATTGATGAGGATCTTCCTCACCAGCGATTGGGGCATGCGTAGCCGGTGCGTGAGCGCACTGTGCTCGCTGTCGCTCCACTCTCACCTGGCAGTCTCCTAGGGGACTGCCTGGGCAAGCACCCTTTAACGATTAACTGCGTGCCTGGTGTCCCGAGGGAACCAGGTCATGCACGTTTTAGGAATGGCCAGTCACTCACTGAGCAGCTGAGGCTGCTGGGCGTCAAGGCAGAGTTTCCAGTGCTATGCACTCAGTCACCTGTACTTGTGTTCCCTTCACTAGTGGCTCTGAACCGTTCCCATGGGGAGGTTTTGTTGGACACTGTGCTGCGTTGGTATCCCGAGGGAGCCAGGCACTCAGGTCCGAGGCGGGACTCTCTAGTCGCCACCCATACTTCTGGTGGCGCTTGGGAGGTCGCCCCCTCTGAGGAGGGTCTTAGAGCACTCACTCCAGGTTTCCCCTGCAAGCAGGGCCCTGGAGCGGATGTTCGAGAAATACCAGAGGCCAGCCTCGAGAGGCTGGTTACCTTATTGGAGTACGGTTTTGTCCCAATGGGTCCTGCAGTAATATCCAGGGTGCCTGCCCGAGTGGTAGCCCCCGAGCAGGCTCTGGTTATGGAACAGAAGTGAACACTCAGCTGGAGTTCCCAGCCAGAGTTTACGGGCTTCGGTCTGGTTCTTCTGTTCAGTCTAGCTTTTACCCTGCACCTTCAAGGTTTCTGATTTCATCAGATTTCATCAATGTTTGGTTGATTCTGGTAGCAGTTTGGCATCGAGATGTCGTTCTTGCTCACTGGAAGGAGCTGGGGCTCAGACTGTACGCAAGTAAGAAGGTGTTGTATCCTCATTTGGGAGCCACCTTCCGAAGCGTTGTTGGGATTCTGTGTCGTTGCCAGCACGGCTTTCACCCGTGCTCATCGACATCATCCCACCAGCAGTCAATAGCAAAAGCTAGACCAATCACTCACTGAGCAGTCGAGACTGCTGGGCATCATGGTAACAGCTTCCAGTGCGGTCCACTCGGTCGTCTGTACATGTGGCCCCTTCAGTGGTGGTTCAGAACCAGAAGGTTTTCCCAGAGGAAACCGCTTCCACACTATCAAGGTCACGAGGCAATGCCTACGCACCTCAGGTATGTGGGAGCAATTCTGGTTCTCGTCCCATAAAAGGCCCACACTGAGAGCACTCTGTCACTGCGTATGCCGTCGACAGATACTTCTCTCATGGGTTTTGGGCGGTCCTGAGGGATCGCTCAGTATAAGGTCTGTTGGACTTTTCTCCCAGACATTAGGGACGTCATGCTGTTGTTCAGCTTCCCTAGCTCCACGATTCTGGGCTGTGTCTCATCAACGATCTGTTGATCCTTTTCTCAGTCACGGCAGGTAGCAGTCTGGCATCGAGATGTCTCTTCCTCGTGCGCATTGCTACTGTTTTGCCCACAGTCCAGAATATCAAGCTAGGCCAGCTAGTCACTGTACAGACACTTCCAGAGAGTGTTGGGTCTCATGGCGGCAGCGTCCAGTGTTATCCCACTCGGCCTGCTCCACATGAGACCCCTGCAGTGGTGGCTGAAGACCAGAGGGTTTTCCCCGAGGGGCAACCCCTTCCGTCTGATCAAGGTTTCAAGGCGCTGCCTTCGAGCCTTGCATCCGTGGAAGCAGAACTGGTTTATTTCCCAGAAGCTCGCACTGGGAGCTATCTGTCACCGCGTCACGCTGTCGACAGATGCGTCCCGCGCGGGCTGGGGGGCGGTCCTGAGGGACCGCTCGGCCAGGGGTCTATGGGACGGGCACCACCTCTCCTGGCATATCAACGCCTTGGAGATGATGGCTGTCTGGATGGCGCTACGGGCATTTCTCCCCGACCTCAGAGGCCGTCATGTAGTAGTCCGAACCGACAATACGTCAGTGGTCTCCTACATAAATCACCAGGGAGGTCTCCGGTCTCGTCGACTTTCCAAGTTGGCGATCAGGATCCTCCTCTGGGCCCAGAGGGAACTGCTCTCTCTTCGAGCGATATATATCCCGGGGGCCCAGAACCTGGGGGCAGACTTCCTGTCGAGACAGGGGCCGAGGCCCGGGGAATGGCGACTCCACACTCAGGTGGTGGATCAGATTTGGGAGAGATTCGGCCAGGCTCAAGTGGATCTGTTTGCGTCTCGAGAGACGACTCACTGCCCACTCTGGTTCTCCCTTTATCTTCCAGCGCCTCTCGGCCTGGACGCCATGAGGCAAGGGTGGCTACCCCTGTATGCCTTTCCCCCCGTAGCTCTGCTCCCAGGGGTTCTGGAGAAGGTTCGCCGGGAGAAGGTCCGTCTCACTCTAGTTGCCCCGCGCTGGCCGGGCAGGGTGTGGTTTTCGGACCTGGTGTCCCTCCTAGACGGCACTCCGTGGGAGATTCCGGTCAGGAGGGACCTCCTGTCCCAGGCTCAGGGGAGGATTTTCCATCCTCACCCAGAACTGTGGAAACTGTGGGTCTGGCCCCTGAGGGGGCCCAGCTCATAGAGTCTGCTCTCTCAGCCGAGGTTGTAGAGACCATTCTCCACTCCAGAGCCCCGTCCACGAGGAAACTGTATGCTCAGAAGTGGAAGATTTTCACTTCTTGGTGTTGCGAAAAGCAGCTGAACCCAGTTACCTACCAGGTTGGCACCGTGCTGGAGTTCCTGCAAGAAAGGTTCGCAGCAGGGCTGTCCCCCTCCACACTAAAGGTTTACGTGGCTGCCATAGCTGCTTACCACGTACCTTTGAGTGGTGCCTCTTTGGGCAGGGACCCCCTCATAGTTCGTTTCCTACGTGGCACTCAGAGGCTGAGGCCTGTAGTACGTTCAAGGGTGCCTCCTTGGGACCTGTCCCTGGTGCTCCAGGCCTTTTCCCAGGCTCCCTTTGAACAGCTGGACGAGATTTCAGATAAGCACCTTACTCTTAAAACTCTCTTTCTTCTCGCCATTTCTTCCCTCAAGAGGATTGGTGACATGCAGGCCCTCTCTGTGGCCCCTTCATGTTTAGAGTTTTCGCCCGGCTTGGCTAAAGTTTTCCTCTATCCCAGGCCGGGTTATGTACCTAAAGTGCTTTCTAGTCCTATGCGCCACATAGTACTACAGGCTCTCTGTCCTCCTCCATTTACGGATCATGACCAGGAGTTAAAGAACAAGGTTTGTCCAGTGCGAGCACTGGACGCCTACGTCCACAGAACTGCCACGTGGCGTAGGTCAGACCAAATCTTTGTCTGTTTTGGGGCCCCCAGAGGCTCCCCTGCTTCTAAGCCTACTATGAGCAGATGGATTTCAGAGTCTATTTCTTTAGCTTATGAGCTGGCAGGACAGCAGTGTCCACTGTCTGTCCGAGCTCATTCTACTCGGAGCATGGCTGCCTCGAAAACTTTTTTCGCAGGGGCTTCCCTCGCGGACATTTGTGATGCGGCTGGCTGGTCCTCACCGCATACCTTTATTAGGTTCTACCAGTTAGACCTAAACCCTGCCTTGGGATCATTGGCGTTATCGTAGTGAGCTACGTTTCGCTTGGCATACCCCGTACGCTGAGGCGGCGTGGGTATTCCTCGTTCCCAATTGCGTCTCGACGCAGTGCGAGTTCCCTTGACAGGGAACGTCTCAGGTTACGTACGTAACCATAGTTCCCTAAGAGGGAACGAGACACTGCGTCTTGCAGCCTCAGCTCCTAGGCATGCCGGCCTGTTCAGACACTGTTCAAGCTAACCCGCTTCCGGGTCGTGACGTGCCTTTATACTCCTTGGTCATGACGTGATGACGTCATCTCGGCGACGTACACGCCCGCACGTTGGTTTTATTGTGCTTCAAGAGACATATACACTGAAGGGTTCCCAATCGCGTCTCGACGCAGTGTCTCGTTCCCTCTTAGGGACGTAATCGTACGTAACCTGAGACGTTTTCACCAACTGCCCTCTGTCTTTGTTTTCATGTTAACATGTGGAGTTGCGCATCAGCAATCCGTGTTCGTGTCTTGTTTTTGTGAACCCCACCCACCTTGTTCTCCTGCTTAACTTTGATTTGTCCCAGCTGTTTCCTGTTCTGTCATCCTCCCTCTTTGTGTTTGCTGTCCTGTGTCGCTTCGTTGTCATTTCTTGTGCCTAATTGATTCTCGAGCCGTATCCCAGGCTTGTCTTGTTCTAGTCTTGCCTAGTCTGTCCAGTTTTCCCCCTCGGGGCAGTTTTTGTTTGAATTCAGGGTTTTTTTTCCATTAAAGACCCTTCCATCCTCTAGCAATTGAGTCCTTGCTCTTCTCTCATTCCTGACAATTTCACCACATAAATAATTATGAGGATACTAGATATTGATTTGATATTAAGCTGTTTTTAAGCTGTAATTGTTTGTAATCTTATTATACATTATAGTGTACAGAACAATCATCGCAAAATGGCAGCAGTTGCATTTGGCACAAGAGATAGCACGTCCACAATACCTGATTAAATTTAACTGAAACATTGGTTATTATTCAAAGTTTTGCTTACTTCAGTTACCCGGATGAGCCTGAGTTATTATCGGGGGAGAACGTACTGCTGGATGGCGCGATTGATCAATCAATATTCCACAAAGACAATAATTTGTGATAAATGGCTGATTGTACATGATCTCGTTCTTGATTTTCTTTGTAAAGCTTTAAATGACAGATTCTCTCTCTAATTTGTATTCAGTGAGTCAGTCACTTCCAAGAAGGAAAGAGGTCAGGTCATGTGCTGCAATTAAACCGAATACTCTGCTGATTTTGTGCTGAATTTCTGCTGATCCTTAGTTTCAGATCAAGCAATAAGTCTCGTGTCGAAGAGCCCTTCATGCTAAATCAAAACCCCAACTGAAGGCTGCAGTATCAAACAATTCACTCTAAGAACCATTTCTTATGATTCAAATCAAATACAAATTCAAGCATAGATTAATGTTAATTTATCAGGTGTAATAGTCATCAGGATAACATAATTGACATGAAGAGCTTGGGGAATGTCATGCTATAATACATGTATCAGGCTTGTTCGGAAACTCATTCATCAATGTCTCATGAGATCCCAGGCCTATTGATCTTTTTTTACCTCGTACTGAAAGTGATTACAAATTAGATCATCTTTAACAAATTCTAATTAATTAGGCTGCTCGTTAAGCAGCCCAGATGTTGTCATGACATTCTTCCTCTCACAGGAAGCTCTGAATTTATACAAATGTTTCATCTGTGATTAAAGGCAGCCATGGCCTGCTGGTTAGTGTGTGTTCTCCAACACGTGTCAAGATTGCGAATGACATGAATTTGATTTGAGCTTGTTTCATTTCCAATCACATAACCACCTCTTCCATATTACATTTTCTTCCACTGTAAATTTCATACCTGCAAATGTAACACCTGCAGTGTTATAACTCTAACAATCACCAGTCGAACAGCCTCTCTAACATGAGTTTAAAATAATCAACAAACACTCACAATCTTACTTGTTTATTTATTTAAATTTGAAAATGTGAAACTCTAGCTAGACCTTTTCGTTAAGGTAATATTGCTCATACTTTGGGGCGTTTTCCACTCCGAGAGAGCTGGAAAACAGCTGGTTAATAGTTTAATGTATCTTGGCATACAAACTGGATGTGGGAAGGTGAATAATGTGGAAACCTTTTATTTATTTCCTGTCTCTGGTTTGTTTTCAAGGCTTGTGTTTGTGGTTAAACAGTGGATTTTCTAGTCTAGCTGAACGGGGACCAAGAAAACAAACATCTCAAAGTGTTCTTTTAATAAACAAGGTAGTCATTTCAAACAGGGAAACTAGAGCGTGTCTAGTTGGATTACTTTCGTCCCTGTAATATGTAGAAAGAACTTGATGAATGAGTACACGTTTTAATATTAATCATGAAATGTTAGTAATAGCACAACAATGCTTTGATGAAAAACATCTCTCCTGTGTTGAATCATCTGTTTATGTGTACATAGTAGGTGTCACGGTTCATTAATTCATTGTCTCCCAATTACTGCCTGTGTGTGTATGTGAGGTGAGTGTGGGAGGCGTGGTCACTGATCACCTCCACCATCGTTATCTCCCGCACCTGATCCATATCTCATCTGCCTACTTAGTTCCTGTCTCACCACCAGTTTGTTGTCGAGTCGTTGGCCTCCATGTGTTGCCACGTCAGTCTCTCCAGCGGTCAGATGTCATCCGATAGGGCCACTGTTCCAAAATAGCCTGTTATCCAGGAATCAGTTGTACTAACTGTTTGGTTAAACAACGATTCTGGTAGCCAAAGATGGCCCATGACATCCGAGATTTTGTTTTGGCTTGTTCTGACTGCGCCCAGGGTAAGACCTCCAATCCAGAGCAACGGCCAGACCGAACGAGCTAACCAAGACCTCGAGAGGTGTTTGCAGTGTACTGTGTCACAGAATCCCTCTTCCTGGAGTCAACAACTCCCGTGGGTTGAGTACGCGCATCACCAGTATCATCCACGGGCCTTTCGCCTTTTGAGTGTAGTCTAGGGTACCAGCCACCTATCTTTCCCAGTCTGGAATCCGAAGTCGCGGTCCCCTCTGCTCACGCATTCATCCAGAGGTGTCGCACTTGGAGCAGAGCCCGTGAGACTCTTTTACAAGTAGAGCGTGCACTAAGCCCCAGGCCAATCGCCACTGGTCGAAGCCTCCCGTCTTTGTCGTGGGTCAAAAAGTGGGGCTTTCTTGCAAAGATATTCCTCTCCGCTCCGTGTGTAACAAACATGCTCCTAAATTCATTGGCCTGTTCCCTGTCACCAAGATCATTAGCCCGGTGACAGTTCGCATCAAATTGCATCCCGCGTACGGGAGGATTCATGTCACCTTTCATGTCTCCAAAATTAAGCCCGTTACTCGTTCTCACATTAATCCACCCATTAATGTGGGGTGGGGGGGCGGTCTGTCTCATGAATGTGCAAAACTTCCAGTGTCAGCTACTTCCAGTTATTTTTTGTTGAATTAAACAGCTTGTTATGCTGATCGATGTCACAAACTGGTATTTCTTAAATTATTTTAAACAATATTTGTAGTATACTTTAGATGAGGGTCCAATTCACATGTTTAACTATTTACTACGACTTCATGCCTCAAATTGATAGTTAAGTTAATATTTAAGGTAGTCATTAAGTTTAGGTATTGGGTGGGATTACGGGAATTAATGAATTCATGTAGAATAAGGCATTATTATGTGCTTTATAAGTACTGATAAACAACTAATGTCACAGTCTTGTCACGTCTCTCACATTCCGGGTCCTTCTGTGTCTTCTAGATTGTTCCACACCTGTCTCGTTAATCACTGCCCAAGTCCCGTCAGCTGTGTGTAGTTTCCTCGTCTGTATAAATACCCTCCTGTGTCCCTTTGTGTTTGTCGGTATTCGTCAGAGTTCCTTGGTCTTTCGTGTGTGTGTGTGTGTGTGTGTGTGTGTGTGTGTGTGTGTGTGTGTGTGTGTGTGTGTGTGTGTGTGTGTGTGTGTGTGTGTGTGTGTGTGTGTGTGTGTGTGTGTGTGTGTGTGTGTGTGTGTGTGTGTGTGTGTGTGTGTGTGTGTGTGTGTGTGTGTGTGTGTGTGTGTGTGTGTGTGTGTGTGTGTGTGTGTGTGTGTGTGTGTGTGTGTGTGTGTGTGTGTGTGTGTGTGTGTGTGTGTGTGTGTGTGTGTGTGTGTGTGTGTGTGTGTGTGTGTGTGTGTGTGTGTGTGTGTGTGTGTGTGTGTGTGTGTGTGTGTGTGTGTGTGTGTGTGTGTGTGTGTGTGTGTGTGTGTGTGTGTGTGTGTGTGTGTGTGTGTGTGTGTGTGTGTGTGTGTGTGTGTGTGTGTGTGTGTGTGTGTGTGTGTGTGTGTGTGTGTGTGTGTGTGTGTGTGTGTGTGTGTGTGTGTGTGTGTGTGTGTGTGTGTGTGTGTGTGTGTGTGTGTGTGTGTGTGTGTGTGTGTGTGTGTGTGTGTGTGTGTGTGTGTGTGTGTGTGTGTGTGTGTGTGTGTGTGTGTGTGTGTGTGTGTGTGTGTGTGTGTGTGTGTGTGTGTGTGTGTGTGTGTGTGTGTGTGTGTGTGTGTGTGTGTGTGTGTGTGTGTGTGTGTGTGTGTGTGTGTGTGTGTGTGTGTGTGTGTGTGTGTGTGTGTGTGTGTGTGTGTGTGTGTGTGTGTGTGTGTGTGTGTGTGTGTGTGTGTGTGTGTGTGTGTGTGTGTGTGTGTGTGTGTGTGTGTGTGTGTGTGTGTGTGTGTGTGTGTGTGTGTGTGTGTGTGTGTGTGTGTGTGTGTGTGTGTTCCTCCGTGGTCCCCAGTGTTTCCATGAGGTTTGCGTTGTTTGCACCATCGAGTGTGTTTAGGTTTGTATTTAAAGTGTTCTCTGTTTATTAATAAACCTGTGTTTCGTTTGCATCTGAGTTTCCTTGTTTCCTCCGCATCACACGCCAGCACCTCCCGTGGTATGACATAATATCCTTTTAACCAATATCCATACTAAGCAATTAGTTCATATGGAGAATTGAGAACTAAATTGTTACCAGGGTTAGGGTAAATTGTGCAAATATTTTTAATGTTTATTGTACTTTGTTGTTCTTGTCGTTATTTACCTAACAGCTAATGAATCAGAATTCGTTGCATATTCACTGAAAAATGCTTAAAAATAATTTGATATAGTATAAATTTGTGTTTAACTACAGAATAAATAACTATAGTATGAATGTGTGTAGTATTAATGAAATCTAGATGAATCCCATTTAGTTATGTTGGTGCCATTGCCCAGATGAGTGAGGTTTAGGGGATGGCTGTAACAGAGGACAGCTATTAAGAGTGGTAAAAGTAAATCTCACTTCCAGGTCTTAAGAGGCAGATTGGTGGCTGACGTTAGTGGTCTTTCAAGTCCTTGTTCGCTTGCCCACCTCACATTTTGGAAATGCTGGTTTGATTTCTCCTCAGAACGCTGCGAGTAGAACTGGAGGGGTTACCTTGGTGCCATGACCCAGATTGGAGTAAGGTTTAGGGGATGGTTATAACGGAGGACAGCTATTGAGAGTGGTAAAAGTATCTTAAGAGGCGCATTGGTGACTGTTGACGTTAGAGGCGTGGTCTTTCGAGTCCTTGTTCGCTTGCCCACCTCCCATTTTGGAAATGCCAGTTTGATTTCTCCTCAGAACGCTGCGAGTAGAACTGGAGGGGTTACCTTGGTGCCATGACCCAGATGGGAGTAAAGTTTAGGGGATGAATGTGACAGAGGCCAGCTAGTAGGAGTTGTGGATGTACCTCAAGAGGTGCATTGACAACTGACTTTAGAGGCTGTGGTCTTTATCGTCCTTGACAGCGTGCCCACTGCCCATGCCAGAAGCTCCAGTTTAAATCCCGCTCTAAATGGTGAGAGTAGAATAGAGGTGTTACATACCCATTGAGATTTCAGTACTTTGACAACTTATTTACATTTTCATGGTTGTTTGATTTTAGTCATAGGACCTACATGTAAAAATATTTCATCTTCATTTTAATTAAAAAAAAATGGTTTACTTTGATTTTACATTTTTATGAATAAATTAATTATTAGCTTTTCATCAATTCACTACCCCTGCAGTTCCTTCACAAAACCCAGTTTGGGAAACCTTGCTACATATAGGATATCAAAGAGTCCTTATGGTGATAAAAGCAACACAGTCTTCAGGTTTAGAATGAGCGTTTATACCTAAACAGATGTTTAGATGTGTCCTTCTAAACACTTATTGGCCCCCTGTTGGGATGAAGAAAATCGTCCAGAGAGTTAAGATTTATAATAATAACAGAAGGGGCATGTGGAGTCCTTCACAAACATTGATGGAGTCTCAGAAGAGAGAGTCTGGTAAGTGGGTCTGTTCAGAAGGTTGCTCCTGGCAAAGACAAAATGACCCAGTTACTAAACACAGCCAGTCCAAGACTGCACAAATGAAGGACAGGCTGGCCACCTAAGTTGGCCGATATAAATGACTTATCGCCACTGCAACGTCCTGAGAGATAGAGATGGGAACAAATATTCAGAAGCTCTTTTGAGACCTGAGAATCGCACCTTCAGCTTTACCTTGCATCTCATCTTTGTTTCTTTTTTCAAGTGAGAACAAGCAAGAGAGTTGAGTTGAAAATTTTTTAAGGACGTTTACAAACTGTTTGCTCTTTGCTGAACTCTTTAGGAGTCAATTTACTTGCAGTGCATGCTGCTCTACCAAAATATGTGTTAAGCAGAGACACGGTAGTTAGATAATCAGACTGTGGTGTCTCATTCTGCAGTACAATGGCTTCAGCCAGAGAGAACAGTGTGTTTGTGAAAGAGCAGAGCAGATAGCGGTGCAGTGGCAAGGCTGACTCACTCAATCTGATTATGGGGTGTGTCTGCTTTGAGAATGAGTGTGATAAGCACATCGGGTTCTAGGCTCATTGGATTGATCTTGTCATGATGTGGCTATTTTCATATCTGGTTGGGTGGTATTTAAAGAACAATAATGATCAACAATAATGTGATCATTTTGGAAATGTCACTGGTCCCGTACTGCAACATGAGTTCTCATTTCTGGCCTCAACAATGGTTTGGACTCTTCTGTGTTAAAGAGACAAATAGTCAGTAATCAGTCCTCATGGATTAATTCTCCAAACTTCATTAAAACTTTATCTGACATTAGCAAATAAATGATATTAAAACAGTTTCATTTAATCTTATTAAGGAGCACGCCAACAGATAAAAAAATCTACAAATCTTTTTTGTATCTTAATTGTTTCTTCTAGGCAGTTGGCAGTAATAAGATTAAGTGGTGAGAAAATAGAAAATTTTGTCTCCTTGCTTCTGTATTTTCCTCTTGATAAATGGACTGTAATAATCTCACAACACAGGCTGTTTAATTCTACTTTTAGACATTTACCCCTGGGGGAATCCCAGCCGAAGTGCTAGGTTTATTTGTTTATTTGGATTTTGACTTGAATTAAAACACACTGCAAGGGTTCCTCTTGTAATTTACACTCGTGCAACATATGCAGTAACCAGAGTTGGCCAAGTTACTTCCAAAATGTAATGGATTATATATTACTATTTACTGTGCTTTGAAAGGAATTACAGTGGAGTTCACTTATCTCGACTCACGGTTAACTCGCCAATCCAATTATGTTGATGTTTTTGAAGTGGAAATGCCAAACTCCATATTTTTCTAAGCATTTTCTTTTCGGGAATGTTGATTCTTTTATGTCACCGAATACTAATATCTTGAGCACAAAAAAGGGACAAATTTGCCACTTCACATGATTATCTCGTGACTATTGATGGTACCTAGTTCACTGTGCATGCGCTTTATTTGACTGAGCGAGTCAAATTGAATTTGACTGAGAGAATCCCAAAGCCTCATCCGCTTCTGTGTGCACATAAAGCCCACCTTCTAAATGCTAAAATGTAGTTTATTGCTGCTCATAAACACCAATGGCTGTGTAGTCCGCCAAGCCTACTCACAATATAATGTAATAGGCACAGTGAAGGCTCCTGGTGCAATAAAATAAGTAACAATCACTGTCAGAATCAAAAAAGCAGATAAATGATCAAAGTCTTGTAAACTATGGTAGAGATACCAAACATAAAAGAACTAGAGCCCCACCATAATGCAACCTATGGCCTAATGACATGGTAAAATGCACAACCTTTTTATTTTCTATTAAATCAAGTTCACAGCACATTCCTGGCATGCATTGTCTGGACACAGTGGGTGGTCACTTCACTTCTCTGTGTTTAAACAGCAGGACAGACTGAGAAAAACTTCCTTTCTTTAGCTTTGCCTTGCCCGCACCTCTCGTCCGACGCATTCTTTCTCATCTCTGACCCTGCAGCTCTCTCTGTTAGCTTAGCATTAGCATAGCACCGGTCCAGGGGTCTCATTTATAAAGCGTGCGTACGCACAAAACAGGTCTGGAAAGGTACGTACGCCAGTTCCCACGCAAAGGTTGAGATCTATAAAAACAAACTTGACGGGAATATTTGCATAAAAGCACGCAAACTGTGGCCCATGCGTACGAATATTTTGGAGACGGAGCGACAACCGATGGTGAGCTGAGGGATTGACAGTACAATTAATGAAATTAAACACATTGAACTTGAAAAGCTGTGCATATTATGGAAGCCAGTTTCCACCACTGTTGAGAAAGGGGAAAAAAGATTATTTAAGTCGAAATAATGACTTAACTTCTCTGTTTCTCTGCATGGTCAAAGCGTGTAAATGCGAGATCACAGCAAACATGAAAGGTTCTGTAAAAACTGCTGTCTTATTTAAAGTCCGTGTAATATATAAAATGCAATCTATAGCAACATGAAATATAAATTATCAGTATATTTTGCACACTTTTCCATGTGCATGTGAAGGCATGGAAGTGGAACAGAATTAAAGCGAGGCGAGGCGGTTATTAAGCGAGGCAGTTACCATGATATCGAGGAGCCGGTGAAAACTGCTGCATCAAAAATGCACGATTTACAAAACTATTGGATTAACGCTGGATTTATTAGTTAGGTTTAAGTGTAATGTCTTCATAAAATGCATGGGTACATGTTAATATTAACGCGAATTTCGCGAATGCTCTTTGATGTGCAGGTTCATCATAAAGAGTCACTATAATACAATGAAATAATATAATATAATTACTATAATTCCTCTGTTTGAAATCCATGGATCACTGTGCTGCTGCATGTTCATACACAAAAATACAAACGAATAAAATATTAAATACTATGGAATCCCCTCTTCTATACAGATGATTTATCTTTCATGTTCTTTAATTATATTATTGATTATCACACTGACTTTAACAGCTGTTTTACAGAACGTGTCATGTTTGCTGTGATCTCGCATTTACACGCTTTGACCATGCGAAGCACGAGAAGTTAAGTCATTATTTCGAGAATGTTTGTTTCGTTATTTTGAGACACTAAGTCATTATTTCAACTTAAATAATCTTTTTTTTTTGTCTCAACTGTGGTGGAAACGGACTTCCATACGCATATAGACCTATCCATATAACCATTAACATACAAATCACTTTCAATCTTCATTATGTAGGCTAAAACGTCCTATAAAACAAGTCCACAATAGCAATTTATATAAATAAACGGTAATTATCAAATAAAAGTGTATCAATTTAATTTATTTTACATTCACTTGCTAATGATCTATGGGTTTATGTACATTGTCTGATTGGTATGAGCAGGTGTAAAGGATTTAATGCGATCGCTGTAAACATAAATACTACGGTGACACCCCTGCATCTTCGGCATGATAGATGCGCTGGCATTAATGGAGGACTATACCAATGGCAGTTGGTGTTGCCATACCTTAATGCCAATGACAATACACTCTGTTGGTGACTGGCAAGCCTTTTTTTTGCCCCCACTCTTAAGTCGGACCTCTTCTTTTTTTATTTCGGGAACCGTCTGGTTAGATCAGGGGTCGGCAACCCGCGGCTCCGGAGCCGCATGCGGCTCTTTCACCCCTGTGCTGCGGCTCTTTCATCCCCTGCACGTAAATTGTAGCAGCGGTCCTGCTAGCCGCGCTCGGTGCGCTATCGCTCCGCCCACGGAAGAAAGGAGTGTCGCGCCGCATGAGTCTATCGCTCCGCCCACGGAAGACGCGCTGCGCACCGCATGAGTGCTGCTCCCTCCCCCCCCCTTTCAACATTAAAGGTTGCCGACCCCTGGGTTAGATGAACCAACTGCATAAATGTAAATGTAAATGTAAATGTAAATGTAAATGTAAATTTACAGCTGCTGTCACATGGTGCCATTCCACACTTTTTTGTGTGTGTTAGTGTGTTAGCCAATACTATGGCTGCCAAACACAATAAATGTCCTTTCCTCCACCTCTGTTACAAGAACCTCTGTTTCAGTGTCTGTGAAATTTCCATTGGTGCCATTTTTACGCATAAAGAACCTCTTGCTCCTTTATATTAATATGCACGGCATTATTATAATAATCATGAGGTGATTTGCATGGGCTATATATTGTTGAAAGGGGGTGGGTAAAGGGCGGGATGTCGATTTATTTATTTATTTTTAAATTTTCACGTGCGCAAATTATCAGTTAGACTGTGATTTATAACTGGAAAACTGCGTGCAGGTGTGCGTGCGCACGGTTTTATAAGTCTCAATTTTTGTTTGCGTATGCCATTTTTTGCTTTTGGGCGCACATAACTTTTTAGGAAGGATCCTACGCACAGTTTCATAAATAAGACCCCAGGTGTTTCTGATTGTCACCTTGATTGTCACATATAGGTTGCGCTTAGTACTACCAAAATGACAGCTGAAATGAATATATTACTGTAATGGCATTACTTTTGTAATGTGTTACTCCAAACACTGGCAATGATATACAGCCGAATGAACAAGACAGAGTTATTGAGGGAAGGGCAGACATTGTCTGAAACTTGTCTGCAATCCAAAATCAGATAATTCAAATCAAATTATGCCAGTTGCAAATTATATGAGCTTTTCTATCATATTAATGTTTCACAAAGAAAATGCCTCGACCTACATTTCTGCAACACACCAAAAACTTACCAATACACAAGATTTACTGCAATTTCTAGCTGAAATGAACAAGGTAAACTTGCTTGTACAGCACTTCACTTCAAATCAAATCATGAGTCTTTATAAAAGAGCTCAAAGACTTCAAAAGAGAAAAAGATACAATATGAAGAAGCAAACTGTTTAAGAAATAATTTAACGAAATTTTGCAAATTGGCACCACAGGCATGTTTTCCCACTGATTCTTGGATTACAGCTAATTATACAGTCTAAACACATTGTATTTAGTGTATTAATTAGATAATACACTGTATTATCTAATTCACTGGATAGTGTCTAGGTTGTTTCTGAGTGGTTGCTAAGGTCTTCTTTGTGTTTTTCAGTATGTTGCTATGACCTTGTTTGGAAGATATGGTGGTTATTATGGATTCAAATAAGTGGTTGTTAATGCGCTCTTTGTGGTATTCAGGGTGTTGCTATGCCCTTGCTAGGGTGTTCTGTCGGTTGCTATGCATTTAGCTAAGTGGTTGCTAAGGTGTTCTTTGTGTTTTTCAAGGTGTTGGTCTGCCCTTTCTAGGAAGTGGTTGCTATTTTTATTCTTTGTGTTTGTCAGCCTGTTGCTATGCCCTTGCTAGGGTGTTCTGGTGGTTACTATGGATTGAAATAAGGGATTGTTAAGGTGTTCTTTGTGTTTGTCTGGGTGTTGGTGTGCACTTTCAATGAAATGTTGGTGGTTGCTATGGATTTAGCTAAGTGTTTGCTGGGGATTTATCTTTTTCAAGCTGTTGCTATGCCCTTGCAAGCATGTTATGTTGGTTATTATAGGTTTTGTTAAGTTGTTGCTAAGGTGTTACTTTGACCTTATTAGGGTGTTCTGGTGGTTTCTTGGGTGTGGCCAGATGGTGTCTTTTGTGACGTTTGTGTTTTCCAGGATGTTGCTAAGGCCTTGACATATTTTTTTCTTGTTAGTATCACCCAAACATTTTAATTATCCCATAATGTACTCATCCCAAGCCATTCTTGGTGCATATGACTTGAGGGTGAGGAAATTATAGTATCATTTAAATTTGAGCTATGCCTATAAGTCTCTGGTCTCTAGATATGTCTCAAGTCTACGGGTATTTTCATACTTTTATAGTCCATTATATATCACTTGTTAGTCAGATCACTTAGAAAAATATTTGCACACTTCTCCTCAACAATGAGCAATTTGAAGTATAATTTTCAAGGAGGGCAGGACCATTAACATGCTTCAATTTATACTAAATTAATGCTTGGTATGAGCAATAATAAGAGCAATGCTTGACTTTGAAACACCGTTAATTATGTTATGAATAGATAAATCTATAGTGCCCGGCTTTCCTCTTTACTAAAGACATATTTTGCTTGGCTCAGTGGCAGAGCTCTTTATTGGCTCTTATGGCCACAGATGACGGTGTTGTCAGCAGCTGCTGTTGAGGCTGATTGTCTGCTATGTTAATTAGCAAGAGCATGTGTGTTCTCTTCAACAGAGCGCTTTGAGAAACTAACAGCTGGGCCTCTCAAAACAGAAATCACTGCCGGCATCTTATTCAGCAAGTAAAAGGAAACGCTGTAAAAAGATAGATTAAAATAATCTGTTGCCAGGGCTGTGGAACAGGCAATAACTATAAGTAAAATGTTTGAGAGGGGGCAGAATTCGCAAGACAGTAAGGGGAAAGAAAGAAGTTCTACTCTGTCACATGCCACTTTGTTTACTGCATTGTTTGCATTGATATTATACTGAATGTTCTTATATAAATGTATAACTATTTGTCAACTAACAAATGTATTCCTTTTGCATCAAGTCAGTTCAATCGGCAGCCATCTTGGAAATGCATTCTACAGTTTTTTTCAGTTAGTAAGAAATATAAAGCTGTTTGCCAAATTCACATTTCAATAATGTATCAGATGAATGGTATCATTTACTTTGTTTAAATAACAAACAAACAAATGTTTATGTTAGTTTTTCTCATTTAGTTCAAGGCCTGTTTCAGCTGTTTTGTCATTTAATTTGAGCTGAGCATGAGCACATAAACAATCTTTTTAAAATAAATTAATGACATGACTTATGAAACAAACTTAATAACATACATAAACGCTAAAATATAGTAAAATATTAATGCCAAATAGCTTTATAGTTCCAGTCAAATTGAATTGGATTGGTCAAACAACAGTTTGAAATTTGAAAAGTTGAAAGTCCATTCAAGAGTTCTGAAAGAGAGTTCACTCTTATGACTGTTTCTTAACACGCTTTATATATTTTCATTAAATACTGCAGCGTTCAGAATGAAATTGTCACAGCACTACTCACCCAGGACTCTTAGTTTGCATTGTCACATGTTTCTGTCTGTCACTCATCAGTTACCATGGACACTAATCATCACAGCTGTTTTTCATTTGTTCATTACCACTCATGTATTTAGTTCTCCCTGTTCACTCCTCGGTTGTTGGTTATGGAGTTTGTGTCTACATGTGTTGTGTAGGCTTTTCTGTTACGATCGCCTTGCTACGATTAAAGTGAAAAAAAATGTTTTGCCATGGCAGCTGTGCGAGCCTGGAGGCTGCACAGGGCTGCTGCCCCAGAGCCTGCGATGACCCGTCAGTCAGTGCCGGAGTCTGCGAAGATCCGTCAGTCAGCGCCAGAGCCCGTGACGACCTTAGCCCACCCTCAAGTTCCGGCATCTGCCTGTCCTCCAGCCCTGCCTCTGCGGGAAGTCTTAAGTCCTGCACCACCACTGGATGAGTCCTGCTGGGAGGTGAAGTTGCAGGTCATGCCACCTCCATGTCCGCAGTTGGGGAGCCCTGGGCTCTGCCTTCGGCCTCCGACCCCTTCTCTCCACCTTGTCACGTCGACCTGTCGGCTCCACCCTCGGCTCTACCAATGACCCTCAACCTGGTGGCTTCACCGGGTTCACTCGCTCCAGCGGCTCCTCCTCGGTCAGTCGTCGCTCCACCTTCGCCGCGGACTTGTGGGACATCTGCTGTGCTCTGTCCCTCAACCCGTTCGGCTGCAGTGGGCTCCTTCATCCCTGCGTCATCACCTCGGTCCTCCGTCACACCAGCTCCGTCCCAGTCCTCGGGCACACTGGCTCCACCTCGTGAGGTCGTTGCCACTCCTTCGCCTTGGTCTCCTAGGCCAGCGGTGTCGCTCGGGTCTGTTGGCTCTCCGTCTGGGTCCTGGGATCCATCAGTTCCGTCCCTGTCCGTCGTCATCAGGATGTATCCGGCCATCCGTTCCTTCCACCGTCAACTCCCCTGTGGGCTAGGAATGAGCTTTGGGTCAGCCGCCTGGACCGTCCACCTCCATGGCCATTGGATCTTGTCCTGCCCTGACTTTCCACTCATTTCCTCCCGGTGTCTGTCCCCCTCCAGAACCTCCTTCTACTACCGTCTGGCCTGCTTCACATCTTCACAGTGTGAGGTCACGTCTCTTCAGGAGGGGGCATAATGTCACACCACTACTCATCCGGGACTCTTAGTTTGCCTTGTCACATGTTTCTGTCTGTCACTCATCAGTTACCATGGACACTAATCATCACAGCTGTTTTTCGTTTGTTCATTACCACTCATGTATGTAGTTCTCCCTGTTCACTCCACAGTCGGTTATGGAGTTTGTGTCTACACGTGTTGTGTGCTCTTCTGTCACGATCTCCTTGCTATGATTAAAG
The DNA here is from genome assembly GCA_037043235.1 of Rhodeus uyekii. Lineage (NCBI taxonomy): Eukaryota > Metazoa > Chordata > Actinopteri > Cypriniformes > Acheilognathidae > Rhodeus > Rhodeus uyekii. Next base: position 3,074,191 of record JAWRVZ010000071.1, on the reverse strand, counting down.
TTCCGTTAGATCACATTTCCGCGTCCTTGTCTTGCCTTTCTGCGACAGAAATGTCTGAAACGTCATGTTCAGTTCAAGCTGATATATAGTCATAACGAGATCTTTCTTGTGGGTTTTTACTTTAGTGTTCATAGAACTAAGTAACTCAAATCGGTCATCTGTATTGAATCAGTTTATTTATGAATCATCCAAACAAATCAATTCACTGAATTAGTTGTCCAATGCATATGAGAGAGAGGACATATTAGGAGAAAGCTTTTGATTATTAATTCTCCTGGCAGAAAAAAACACATGTCCAAACAATGTGACATTAAAAACTGTTTAGTGTTCAGTTTTGGCACTACATTGTTACTTGGCATAGCAGCTTGTAAATGCTACAATATAATGAAAACAAAGATTACAGCTACAGCTGTGCTAATGCAGTAAGATGCATGGCTACTTTCCATTTCTCAACACTGGAAAATTCAAAGTGTATGAATGAATGGCTGTGATCCAGAGCAGGGACTTCATACTGAACCCAAGATCTAGTTAGCGAGTATTTGAGGTGTTCCAGTAGCCATCTTCTATCCAGCGTCACTCCACAAAATGTTATGTAAAAAATACATAACACGAACACAGCAGTGCAAATTTCCAATCTTTCAGTCATTCCTTCGCTTTCTCTTTCGTCCTCTTCTCTTCCCTTGGGATGTTTATTCTTTTCTCCGGTGGAAATGGGCTCTTGATCCCTGCTATCAAAGATTCATTATGTTGATGCCCAACGGCATCCAAACCACACCAGATTTTTATTTTTTTATTTTTTTGTATGCCAGTATAACAGTACAACAAAAAACAAATGTCTCTGTGATGTAATACCAGCTACAATTCTGTAATCACTTTTCATTTAATAGTAGCAACACTTAGGATCAGCATACATGAATAGTAAGTTTTTCATATTCTTAAGGCTATAATTTGTCATATGTCATTTGTAATTGTAATTTGTAAAATGTCACATTCTCTTTGTTATTCTCTTTGTTATCTCTCAATTATTATTGTCAAATGAGATAGGAGTGATTGGACATTGAGACGAAAACATGAAATGGTTACACTTTGTTTTGATGTATCCACTAACAAAGTAACCAATTAACTCTCCTTAATGTATGTGTAAACTGTCTGCTTAATATCTGCTCTATGTCGATGCTTCCAATCAGACAAACTGAATGCTGACTGATGAGTATGTCAAATTATTCTACTAATGTCATGGAATGGGAAGCAGGACTCACGTGCAAGTAAAAAGGAATTTAATGAAATCTCCCATGAAATCTCATAAAATAATACCAAGGTCATAAATATTTTATATCAGTTATAATACCTGTATTATTTTTTGTAAATATTAAGGCAAAAAGTACCATGATATCTACACGTTAAAAAAAAGAAAAAAGGTTGAATAATGTATCAATGTTTTTCTTTAATTTTAATTGCTTTTCACATTTTGTTTTTCATTTTGTATTTGAGACAATTGTTTTCAGTTAAGGACTTTTATTTTGTTTATCATCTCCTTTGTTCTTATTTTTCTGACAGTCATTTGTTACCATGTATATTCATGTCATTTTCATTATTGCGTTCGTTATCACTGACTATTTAAGTTCCTCATTTCCTTTCTGTCTTGGTCTGGTATTGTCGGTGTTTGATTTGCTCTCTGTTTTGAGTTGTTTGCTTTTGTTAATAAACCTTGTCACCATTTTGAAACTCTTAACCTGCCTTCATCTTCATCATCTCTGGAGATGACAGTAATGAGAATGGGGCTGAATTTGCTAAGAAAATATTGTCATAATTAGGCAAATTTTTGTTAAACAAAGTTAAAATATTATTGATTTGATTTGATTTTGGGGTCAAATATATCCCACATATCTCTGAAGAAGTGAATGTACTTTGTTTTAAAGACCACGTCAGTATTTAGGCCTAAGTCATGATGATTTTCAGTGACCCAAATCTACATCAGACAGAACAAGACAAGATGCCAACTCAAGTCAAGTCACCTTTATTTCAACAATGCTTTATACAATACAGAGCAACTTTACATTGATCAACAAGAAAATAATGATTCAAGACTGCTGTAGAGCGCCTCTTAAAAGACAATTGTAAACAGTCATTATTCAGCTTATATAGCACTATTCAGCAGCCTCCAAAAACTATGCAAAGAAAACCCCACAACCAACTGTAAATGTTATCTATTTTCCTAAGATATAATTATTTTCTATTGCATAGACTTCTACAATATGTTACTTGATGGTAAATTTAATGACTGCACAACATTCAAAAACAAGTACGGAAGCTTGAATTCAGCAATGCATTTTTATGGGTTGCAACTCAGATAATTTAAAAAAAAAAACACTAGAGATAACAGTCCTTAGGCAATACACATGGTTATTTCATCTCACCAAATGCTCATATAAAACCTTCATCGCTTTAACAATGAGGTTTGTTGTACTGTATTTTCTGACCTTTTAAAAGAGCTTGAACATGAATCTTATATATATATATATATATATATATAGAGAGAGAGAGATAGATAGATAGATAGATACTCTGTTCAATGTGTAAAGCCGTAATGCTCAAAGAGAATTGAAGCTGCTAGACACATTGTTCCATTGCCAACCTTGTCATGCTTTCAAAACGAGAGCACTTTTATCCTGATGAATCTTGCAACACAGACCTGAACCTGTTTTAAAACACGGTACAGTGCAGCAGGACACGAGGTATAGCTTCATTTAGCGGGTTAATAAGACCTCGGATTCATCTATATTTAGTTGAGCCAGTGGAAACCATGCTAAAAAGCCCTGTGGCTGTCCCATTGCTCTTCTCTCAGCACAACGCGATTGGCACTTTTTTATAGCACCATGGCCTGAATAACGAGATGAATTTAGAAAATGAAGACTGCTGCATTGCTTGGATGTTACACACTCTTCACATGTCTGTGTTTTGTCACTGATAAATGTATCTAGATATATTTTTTGCTTGTAACAATTTACAGAGAGCTTATAGTGCCTTTTATCAGTGTAAATGTTATAACGCTGGATCTTTCCTCCCTTTTAAATAAAGTGTGTAGGCGCAATGGACAACGTGGTCTTCAATCATGCAAATCAAATCAATAAGGAAACAGCTGCACGTAAACAGCATCAAAGTCCTTCCTGCACAATTAAGCTTCCCTTTAAGCTGACCTGAGTTTATGTGCTGGTGTTTTATGTCTTCATTAAAGCTCTTACCACCCCCAAATACAGCCTGCAAGTTGTGTGAGTGCATGCTTGCACGAAAGTCATCACATTTGTTATTACACGTGCTCATTGCTTAGTAAAACATATATTAATCTTCCAGTGTAACTTGTCCCACATGGCTTGTTGATGATGATCGATATCTTACTGAATATTCCGGGTTAAGCTTCAGTTGACAGCATTTGTGGCAATGTTAATCACCACAAAACCTCATTGGTATTTTCACTGGTCGCTCCTTTCCTTTGAAAATGCAAAAATTACAATCTGTAAAAAAACAAAAAACAATAGTACAGCTATAGTACAATATAATACATCATAATTCAATAGTACAGCTCAGACATGACATGATTTTGGTGTCAAATGACTGCTTACTAACCTAAACTATGGAAAATTGTTTCCACTTTTATGTCACTACTGAAGGTTCAGACAGACGGATGAAGATGTGATGAGGATTAGTGTCTCTGGGAACTGATGAGTGGATGGAAAACTCAAACAAAGGAACACATGTGACTTAATGAAAACAAAAAAAAAGTCAGAGTGTGTGATAGAATGCAGACGAGACCTGATGGACTCGAGTGACTCCGCTGGTTCTGAAGACCAAGATGAGGGCACGGCGATGGCCGCTCAAGGTGGAGTCAGAGTACCCGAGGGCAGTACCCGAGGTGTAGTGTGTGTGACCGAGGACAGAGGTGATGCCAAAGGGAAGGAGGAACCCACTGTAGCCGTAGGGGTTGAGGAACAGAGTGTAGTTGATGGTTTGCAAGTCCGTGGTGGCAGCAGAGTGACAATTGACCAAGGGGGAGCAGGTGGGACGAGGGAACCCGGTGGAGACGCAAGGTTAAGGGACTCTTGTGGAGCTGAGGATGGGAGGAGCCAACAGGTTGATGAGCTGTGATTGAACAAAGGGATCTGAAGCCATTGATGGAGCCACAGGATCCTCTCACTGTGGCAAAGGGCTACAAGCTTCCAGTTGATGAGGGGCTGGAGGACTTGCTGAACTTTGCGGTGGTTGTGAAGGAGGTCAGCTTGACGGTAATCCCTATTCCCAACAGGTTACAAAACAGTCTCAACGATACATAACAGACAGATGGTACTGGTTGGGATCGAGTTGGAGGCAGTACCTCCCTGTTCAATTCTATCAGCCAGTCCACTTTGTCAAACTCCAGCAGAATTCCCTCGGCTACTGCTGTCGCTGGTTCACACCCCTGGTCAGACCCACACTGGGGCACCAGTTCTGGGGCGATGGTCTTTCCATGCGAATCTCTGTTGTTGTGAATGGTAGTGAGCTTGGCTCTGCATCCTATAGTCACTCTTCATAGACTGGCTCTGGATAGACACTCTACACCGGATGATGCCTCCCTCCAGTCTAGTTCAGAGGTGTGTGGGAGGTCTACTGGATAGTGGTAGTTCACCCCAACCCAGAACAATGATTTGAGGGTCTCGTCATCGTAGGGGCGGGTGATTGCAAGATAACAGAAGTGTTCCATGTAAATAAAAAAATAGTGAGCCACTGAGGTTAATTTTGTAGTATAATAGTAGTAGAGTAGTAGTAGAGGTCCGTGTTCTGTTAGCAAGGTTCAGACAGACCAGTTGCAGATCAGGAGATACATTCAAATGCAGATATTAATCACATGACAAAAGAAACAAACAAGTGCTAGCTCATAATGAGAATGGAACAAACACTGAGTGAAGGTGAGCAATTAATATGTACATGGTGATGAACTCAATGATGAACAACTGAGATTAGGATTAGTGTCCATGGGAACTAATGAGTGACAGAAAACTCAAAGCAACAGATGTGACTGAATGAAAATAAAATAAAAGTCTGTGTGGTGTGAGGGTGTGACAATGACAAGAATCAATGTAGATATTGTATGTTTGATACATTCGGTATTCATAGAAGGGTACTTTATGGATTGTATGTCTTTTATTGTAAATGTGTATTGTAATTGTAACAGAGGGACTCACAGGCAGGGATCCAAATGCTAGTGTCTTTATTAAGAGTAGTCGTACAGGCAGATGGTCAGGACAAACAGAGAGATCATACATAAATGGTAATCCAGGCAGGGGTCAGATAGGCAGGCAGACAGTATCAGGCACAATAATCCAGGCGGGAGGTCAAGACAGGCAGTTATCATTCATAAGCGTAAATCTAGGCACAGGTCGGGGCAGGCGGAACAGAATCAGATAACAGGTAACAGGCAGAAACGGTAACAGGTAAACAGACAGGGAATATAAACGCTCAGAAACGACAACCGGGGCTAATCAAGACTTCGCGGAGAGTGTATGAATGAAGCAGTCTTTTATAGTCCAAGTAATGATAAACAGGTGGTGTGAGAAACAATGATAATGGAGTCCAGCTGTGTGTGTGCAATCAGTCCAGTGTGATGGTTGCTGGGAAATGTAGTGTGTAGTGAAGTGTCAGTATAAGTGAGTGAGCTCCTTCTGGTGGCCATGGAGGGGAGCGCAGAGCTCATAATCATAACAGTAATGAATATACATTATGATTGAGTGAGTATTTAGTTTAAATCCTGTTGTCCTTTAATGCTCTCTATAAATAAAGGTTGAGTTGAGTTTAGTTGAATCATTTAAGCTCATTTGAGCTTAAATCCGAACTTGTTTAAACTTGTTTAAATCATTTGAACTTGTATTAAAACTGAAATATTCCTTTAAATAATGTGGCTTCTTCAGGAAAGTTACACCAATACGTATTAAAGGGATAGTTCACCCAAAAATGAAAATTCTGTCATCCTTTAGTTAATCTCAAGTTGTAGATATTTGAAGTGAATATTTGAAGAATATGGTTATAACAACATAGTTAATGGACCCCATTGACTTTCATAGTATGGAAATATATTGTTGGTTACCAACATTCTTCAAAATATTGTCTTTTGTGATCAGCAAAAGAAAGAAGTTCATATGGGTTTGGAAGAATTTTCACTTTTGGGTGAACTATCCCTTTAAGTGATATAAACCACAAAGCAGAAGCAGATAATTTAAATGTATGGAGGGACCTGAACCAAATCTATAGATCAGAATATGACAGCAGTATCATAGAACTCTTTTTGACTAAGACCTATAAGAAATGCTTTAGCAAACACCCAATTGGATGCATGTGTTTGCATTTATGTGTTCTGTGTAAGTCTAGCAAATGCGTCAAGAATGACGAGTGAATGTGGAGTTTGAAATCATGCCCAAGGACGAACTACGCTTACACAAAAGACTCACCAAAGGAGTAGGAGGACAGTGCAATGTAGCTGGAGATCAGTTTGAAGATCCAAATTTAATTGCCTAACCATTACAAGAGCACTAATGAAGTCTTGAAGTCAGATCTGCAGCTCCTCACCTCAAACAAGGGTGGATGGCAAAATGCAGTTGAGTGTGCAAGAACACATGGGTTGAAATTATGTTTGTGTCAGGTATGATAAACATCACAAGACCAGCAATGAGTCAAAGACTGAAGCTAAACATTTAAGCAAATGTTTAAGGCTTATAATTGACCCAATGGAAGTAAATGGCTCAAACACAAAAGCCAATGTAATCACATATAATAGCTATGTGACATTTTGAAATGAAAACATTTTCATTTTTGGTTAATGCAAGTAATTAGACAAAAACATTGTCTGTTATTTCAGTTTGATAATCAAAGGATAAAATGAATGAAATGTAAAAAAAAAAAAAAAAAAAAAAATCACAGTCTATTATATAAATAAGTTTGTCACACATGTGGACTTTCAAAAATGCTGCAGATTCACATCAGTCATTTTCCATTACCTGCAGCTTTGGGACAACAACTTCTTCAAATGCTCCTGTAAAGATTTAGATGTCATATGTGGACCTTGGACTTTAAATGTAAATATCAATATGTTTTGTTGTGTAAAATAGAAACACAGCCAAATGGCCAGCAGGCAGAAGAGGAGCTGCTTTTTTCTAAATGTTCAGGGTAATGTGCTTTACTGTTGAATCATTTTGTGTGTTAAAAGGAACAATCCCTGAGTGCTCTGAGAAGTGTGCGGATTCTGGGAAACAGTCCAGTGAGCGAGAGGAAGACACAGAATCAAACAAACAAAGACTCTTTCTGCCTCCCTCATACTGACACATTTGGACCAGTGGGAGGTTCAACTGTAACACATGCAGATCTATCTACAGATAGATAGATAGATAGATAGATAGATAGATAGATAGATAGATAGATAGATAGATAGATAGATAGATAGATAGATAGATAGATAGATAGATAGATAGATAGATAGATAGATAGATAGATAGATAGATAGATAGATAGATGTGATAATTCATGTGGTATCATATGATTTCACAAAAGTTCTCAAACTTATTTTCAAACATGTTTTTTTTTATGTTGCATTTTAAATCATGACTTTTGAATCATTTGAGTTTTCTTAAAGATATTCCATTTCATATACCTCAATTAACCTGATCTTTTTTAAAGGTCATAATATTAATATTTAAAATAATAATATTTACAATTTGTCATTGATGTACCCTCATTGGAATCAGTGGCTTTATAAAGGTTTATTGCAAACAACTTGATAGATCCTGACAAAATATGAGCATCACCCCATTGACTGCAAGTTTATTTGTAATATTTTTCTGCATATATTCTCTGCCTTTTTGTGGATACACATCATACAGTTTTAAATGCTGATTCCCTCAGGGGGGTCACTGAGTGAAATGTGACATGCTGGGCTCAGGTACGAAGGTGAAAGGGTGAATCTCTTAGTTTCAGAACTATGGACAGCTCCGATATATTTCCCTGCCTTTTAATCTCAGGTCACACGCGTTACCAACACGCTTTGGGAAAAAGAAACTATCATATTAAACCACATTCTCGATACCAAAGAATTAAACATAACTTATTTATAGATCCACGACTAATCCATTGCCATGTCGCTTAAACCCGTCACACATCTGAACATATATCTGTCATCCAAACTCCGCACATCACACGCATCATTGCGGGAATGCAACATGGAGAGGGTGTGCGTGCAGGTGAAGTCCCTGCTGCGCTCCAAATGTCAGGCAGAGTGACGTTAGTGCCTTTCATCCTAATAGAGGGGGGGCACATGCTCTCATTGACATTAGGTGGGGTGGGGGGGCATATGCTCTCATTGACATTAGGTGGGGTGGGGGGCACACGCTCTCATTGACATCCTGAATATAAGTCCGCGCCTCTCTCCGTAAGTGTGCTAGACAGCCAATGCAGCGCGAGCGCGCATTTATTAATAACATTTATAAACAAGATTTGCATTTGCGTGGTAGGCGATCTGAATTAAAGCTTGAACACCCCAAAGAAGGCCAAAACAAGCCACTAAAAGATCCTAAAAGCACATGTTTCAATAATAACCACTGCAATAAAATAGGCTGCTTTTCCGTTGGGATCATTATCAGACAGTCACATTGTTGTTTAGATTTCAAGTTAATCAGAAAAATGATGGTGTTTAAGACAACTGTTGCGCGAGATGAACTTGAACAGATTGCGCCCGGATTGCATTCTGAAATCATTCGCATTCTGCACGGCACAGGTTGCATAAGACTGATATGATCAATCTATTCATGCATGTTCTCCTACATATAAGCAATCTAATTATTGCAGCACATTTCAATGAGGGTTTTCATTTTAGGTAACCTAACGTGCGCACTCGCCGCCGATGCGCGTTCCCACAGCCCTCCCCTAAACGGTGGGCATCAGTGACGCGCGTCTGGGGTTCATGTTTATGTCTGTCAGGTTTCCGATTGGGCGCCGTGTGGATGTGTGATGAGCATCCGCGCGCCCGGGGGTGGGGGGGAGCAGTCGTGTTTATAAACCACAGTACGCGCGCCGTGGGCGGGAAGACTGGATTGAGAAAGTAGCCATTCGAGAGAGAGGACGCGCGGCAGCGGCGGGCGGCTGTCAGGAGCTCGTGGAGGAGGCGCGGCTTCCACTGCCCCTCCACCTAAACAGCTGTATGGACGACCACCTTAGCCTCCTCCACTCGCCTCCGCCTTCCTCGAGCAAGCACCGGGCTAACAACCTCGTGAACCACGGATACACCGAAAACGAGCAGGACATCATGACAATTGTTGCTTGCGACAACATGCTGGAAGAGTCGGCGGCGCTGCCCGGGCACCAGTCGCTGGAGCGCTACGAGCCAGACCACGAGTGCTGCGAGAGAGTGGTCATCAATATCTCGGGCTTGCGGTTCGAGACACAGCTCAAAACCCTGTCCCAGTTTCCCGAGACTCTCCTCGGCGACCCCAAGAAGAGAATGCGCTACTTTGACCCTCTCAGAAACGAGTATTTCTTTGACAGGAATCGCCCGAGCTTCGATGCCATTTTGTATTATTACCAGTCGGGAGGGCGCATACGGAGACCCGTGAACGTCCCCATTGACATTTTCTCCGAAGAGATACGCTTCTACGAGCTCGGGGAGGAAGCCATGGAGAAATTCAGAGAGGACGAGGGCTTCATAAAGGAGGAAGAGCGTCCTTTGCCCACCAATGAATTTCAGCGACAGGTGTGGTTGCTATTTGAGTACCCGGAGAGCTCGGGTCCGGCCAGGGGCATCGCGATCGTCTCGGTGCTGGTCATTTTGATATCAATCGTTATCTTTTGTCTGGAAACGCTACCCGAGTTTCGGGACGACAAAGAGCCGACGCCGGTCGCCCCGCTTGTGAACGGAACTCTCCCTTACTTCACGAGCCCCTTCTCCGACCCGTTTTTTGTCGTGGAAACCCTGTGCATCATCTGGTTCTCCTTCGAGCTGCTCGTCCGGTTCTTCGCGTGCCCGAGCAAAGCCACGTTCTCCAAGAACATCATGAACATTATTGACATCGTGGCCATCATCCCCTATTTCATCACTTTGGGGACAGAGCTCGCGGAGAGGCAAGGCAACGGCCAGCAGGCGATGTCCTTGGCAATCCTCCGGGTCATCAGACTGGTCCGCGTGTTCCGGATATTCAAACTCTCGCGGCACTCCAAAGGCCTCCAGATTTTGGGGCAAACGCTCAAAGCCAGCATGCGCGAGCTGGGCTTGCTGATATTCTTCCTCTTCATCGGTGTCATCTTATTTTCGAGCGCAGTGTACTTCGCCGAGGCGGACGACCCCGACTCGGGATTCAGCAGCATCCCTGATGCGTTCTGGTGGGCGGTGGTCACCATGACGACCGTGGGATATGGGGACATGCATCCAGTCACCATAGGGGGCAAAATCGTCGGCTCCCTGTGCGCGATTGCGGGCGTGTTAACCATCGCTCTGCCAGTGCCAGTCATCGTGTCCAATTTTAACTACTTTTACCACCGGGAGACTGAGGGAGAGGAGCAGGCGCAATACCTCCACATTGGGAGCTGCCAGCCGCTCTCCTCCGAGGAGGAGCTGAAGAAGACGCGCAGCACGTCGTCGCTCAGCAAGTCGGAGTACATGGTGATCGAGGAGGGCATCAACAGCGCCTTCAAGCAGCCCAACTTCCCCGCTCAGAACAACCAGAACTGTGTAAACATAAAAAAGATGTTCACGGACGTCTAGGCTTGCTCTGCGGGAGGGCGACGCTCTAGGTTTAATGTCATGACAGTCAAGCGCGCGGTGTCTCCATGTCCAAGACGCAGAGGATATGGCTACACGTTTAACGCGCCAGTCCCGTGCAGTGTTTATCACCTGTTAGATTGAACCATTGTACTGTGAGGAGAAAGCCTCTATTTGCTGTCTTTAGGGTGCATTCATTCATATAGGCAATATATGTGTGTGGCAAGCCAAATTCACATTCATTCCTTAAACTCGTTTCTCGTTTTTCATCACTAATAAGTAATATTTATCAGGTACTAAGATTGTGTTCACACTTGGCAGGTTAGGTTGGATTAAAATGAACTGTGGTGCGGTTGCTCTGTTAGTGTGGTTCATCTAAATGAGTGTGAACACCATCTGAACTGGTGAGCACCAAACAAGTGGAACGAGACTGAAAAGATGCGTCTCGCTCTGCTTCCAAACTAACTCTTCTGTGGTTAGACTGACATATGAATGCAATATGGACCAAAAAAATGTAAACAAACCAAGAACAGGACATAATGATATATGATGAGCACCCAAAATGGACTGAATGCTCAAGCGAACATGTTTTTTTCTCGTCGTAGTCACAATGTTGGTTTCAGGCATCAGAAGTATGTCTCCTCACAGCAGATCTTGGTCTGTGTCTGTGACGGATTCAGATAAAACAGATACATCTGCAAAATCATAAACATCTTTAAGACATTTTCTAAATGTCTATTTAACGTTTGACAGGACAGTAACAATAACGTCTTGATCAGGAAACGTTCTAGAGAAGTATTGCAGATGTGCAAACTCCCTAAAAATACGTCTTCCTGATGTAAACACACACATCAAATAGACTCTGAGGTGTACGTGTGCTTTCAGGCAGGGATTCCTGCCGCTGTTTTGACTCTTTTACACATTTTATAAGCTCTTCATGAGTTCTGAGCTGGTTAAAATACCATCATATGTAGCTGCAAACAAACAACGAGCAGATTTATCCCAGAAGACGGGACTGTTTTGGATGTTCGGTAAATTCCGGTCTGAAGTTTATATCATAAAAGCCGGCCAATCAAGTTGTGATCATATGCCTTAAGTTTCAGTGTTAAAATGCCCATGTCAAAGCTAAGCGGACTAGGACGTTTTTTGTTTTATTTTTGGTCCAGAACAAAGAAACCAAGTCAAACGGGATACAAGTGTGAACACACCCTTATGCTTCTATTCAAATGTTCCCTCATGTCCCAACAGTGATTATTCTGTAATTTTGAAATCTTAACACTGAATTATGTCAGACTAGATCAACCTTTTGATGACCATGTACTTGTTACGTCTTACGTAACATTCATGGTAAACATTCTCACAAGTTTAAGATGCAATTTTACCTTGTGATATATTGTAAATCAGGTTACTAACCTGTGGGATAGATTTCAGTGCCTCATAAGTAAGAACTAGTTTCTAATAAATAAGTAGGCTACTATAAAAATTTGAATAAGTGTCAGCAACAATTAGAGCACATCAATGGAAATAAATAGTTAATTATCTTCCGGAAATGATTTGTTCAAACAAGTTGTTGCTTGTTACTTGGTGACGAAGCGCTGGCATCTAATTAATAGTTTACTGGTGAAACTGAAAAGATACCAGTCACTATAATATGATTTAATAGTCATATTTATTAATGCAAAAAAAAAAGAAAGAAAAAGTTTAAGGAAAAATGTTAACAGGCTTGCCACAAAATCAGTATATGGTAGGTGAAGAGTTCTTAGCTATTCCATCCAAATGCACTCATTGCATTGCATAGTCTACTTTGACATTACATCGCTGGAAGCTTAGTCGAGTTTATTCGCACCAGAATAGGGAGGGAAACGCGTATTATAATGAAAGAAGATAGCCTATATAAAAGGTATTGTGTATTTTCTTACATTACGGACAAGTGTTGCTCAGATAACATATCACTTGTTGGAATAAGTGTCTTATTTTGTGTGCTTCTGTTGTGTTGTTGTCTCGTCAAGAGCCGTTCCATATCAACCAGTGAAAGATGCATAAGATGCTAAATGTGAACTTTTTCTCCATTTGTGCTGTTATCTGTGCAGATCTAAGAATTCAGATCTAAATTGTGATCATTCAAGCACAAATTCAGAGACTTTCTAATGTGTACCGATCACTGATGTACAAGACGAGAGGAGGGGAAAGATCAGAGACTGAATGCGCTTTCGGCTGGATACTTCCAATCACGTTGGAGTGATGCAGTCTCCATAGCGACGATGGGTTCCTCGGTAACCCGCTATTGTTGCCATGGCATCTTTTTTTTCTTCTTTTTTTTGGTTTCCTCAGCAATCCGCCAGAATGTTTTGAAGTCTGGCTGAAGATTCCCAATCTTGCTGGATTTTGTAAACTGGTGAAAACTGGCCACAACGACAACAGCACGGTCGTAGTAACTGGACTGGAGTGTCCTTCAAAAGGTTACTCGGGGATAATAAAGTGCAATACATGTGAATGTTTCATCACTGAATCGTTATAGACAAAAACACTATCCACCAGGCACAGGCTGAAGTAAAACATGAATGGGTGTGATACACTGATCATTCACAAGAGGCTGCTGTGTCTACGCCAAATGCTCAGAGTCTCCTTCCAGCTCTATTCTCCCACAGGATGGACATCTGGCCTTGTCTTCAGAAACAGGTGAATCTTACATTCATTATTATCATTATGCATGTTAACTAACAATAAGTTGCTGCTCAAAGGCTAAATAGATATACTTTTGTGTTGGTTTGCTTCTGCATGCATGAGTTTGGTTTTGTCTTGCCTTTCTGCACGAGATACGAAATGCAATGGCTATTAGTTAAGCTATGACATCAAATATAAACAAATTCTCTTTTAAAATCTATTTTATCCAAATATGGTCAACCCTGCCACACCCTAGCTCACCTTGAGGTGTCATTGGTGTGGAAAGTGTGTGTGACGTCACGACTGTTGCAGTGCTGCCACCTTGTGGCTGAGAATATTACAGTGGCCATTTTTGTTTAGAGCAAATGCTTAATATTTAACAACTAAAATAAAAGTATTGGTGCTGTCACATTGATTGATCACATCTAACATAAAGCTAAAACATAATATATATATATATATATATATATATATATATATATATATATATATATATATATATATATATATATATACTTGTGTGTGTATGTGTAGATGCAAAAACCTCTTAAGTCCATCTGATATTTTTTTCTTTTAAATGAGCATTTTAATCAGACTCCTCTGTTTGGGTTCAGCCATTTCACTTCAATTGCAATAAACAGGTTATTAGTCAGTTATTAAAATGCCTTATTTTAAAAAATGTCACTGATAAGAATTAAAGTAAAATTAAAATGTATTTCCTCATTTAAAATAAAAATGTCAAACAGAATTAGAGGTTCTTGCATCTGAAGTCTTAATGCACTCACACACATGCTCACATATATTTGCATATGTAATAATATATATAACTCTTTTTTGGCTTGTTTAATGCTTTTGAAATACTCTTCTGTGAAACTCATACAAAGGAAAAAAATAAATCGTAAGCTGTTGCACTGATCAGTTCAGACATCACGTCACTGACAAACAGTATCATACTGAGATCCGTCAGTCGTTCTGTAATAAATGCCGTTTGTGTTCAGTCTATGATCATTCCTGCAGGCCTGGGTTAGTTGCGTCTTTTTAGGCCTGTTTTTCTAGTCAACTCACGATGAAACAAAAGCCTTGAATCTCTCAAGTGCTAAAATATCAGACACTTTTTGTCCTAAAATGAAAAGAGTCCAAAGATTACAACAAAAGCTTGTGAGGCCCAGACTCTAGACTTCATTTATGTCCCAGAACAATTGCGTTTTAATGCAGGGAGACGCACAAACCTCTATCCATCTGATCTTCTGCAATATTGCGCATGTCATTGCAAGGAATCTAGGACAAGCTGTGTTTCTTGAGGAGCGTTAGAGAGCTCTTCTGCACGGCTGCATCCACAAGCAGCTCCTGTCGGACTTGCTCTAGCGGATACTTGTAATTTGAGCCAATCTCATGCTGTCTGCACACTTTCCCCTCTTCTCTGGACTTTCGAGTGTCCTGTGTAACTCCCTTCTTTGACTATAGTTTAGCCTCAGAGCCATTTCTGTGCTTTTAAAACGCCTTCCACATTGCGTAATAGACCTATATGAAAGTCCTCCTCATGGACCACATTCAGGACAAACGTGATCCACTTCCTGTTTTTAGGTCAGGCTCAACGACCGCGAAGAAACAATGTGCTGAGTTCGGTTCACACTCCATTATTGACACAGTTTTGATCGTTTAATCAAAGGACTTTTGATTTTTTGGATTGTAATTAGGATAGTTTTTCTGAATGTAACGAATCCTGCATCATGTGTGCAGACGTGAATGATGCTTCAAATCGTGTGTGCTTACAATTCAATTGATCAGACGCACAGATCAGATTTTCACCTGCCTCGTAAAACGCTGAAGGAGGGACCAGAGACTTGGTTACCAGGGTGTTCAGGTGATTTCTTTCTGACCCATCAAAAAATGATCCAAGCAACCGTCCAGAACTCCCTCACACTGTCAGTTTCTGCACTTAACTGTTAGAATGTGACTTTATATCTCGCAGTTGCAACTTTATTTCTTGTAATTGTCACTTTATATCTGATAATGTGACTATGATATATTCTAAAATACAAAAAAAAATCTAAAAATCACATTTTGAGTTTTATAAATAAATTAGTGTTACTATTATTTATATATTATAGTTATAGTTTAGTAATAATAGTATAGTTATAGTATAGTTATAATTATTATTGTTGTTGTTATTACATCTCAGAACATGACTTTTATTTCCAATGACTTTTAATTGCCAATTAATAATTTACAATGTGAGTAATACACATTATTATTAAGAGTATTAAATGTGACTATCTCATAAGTGCAAGCTAATAAAAACTTTACTTTTTTATAATTGTGACTTTACATCACAACATAACAATGTTATATTCTATAATATAATATCATAAATAGCTTTATAAATAAATTCATATTATTAATAATATTATATAGATTGTGATTTTTTTCACAATTGCAAATTAATCTCACAACGTGACTGTTATATAATGAAATCTAAAATGACATTGTGATCATTAGAATTAAAACATCAATATCACCATCATAAATATCAGACTGTATTGTATATCACTAGTGCCAATTAATGTCCTAATTTTTTCCCACTATTATTATTACCATCATCATCTCATAATGTGACGTTTGTGTCTCATAATAAAAAAAATCATCTTTATAACTGTGCTTTTATATTTCACAATGTGACTGAAATATAAAATATAATTTCACATTTTTTTAAATAAATAAAAGTACCATTATTTTATTTATCAGTCAAATAAATATATGGGTCACTCACACACACACACACATACACACACATACACTCGTGTGACACATTCTGGCAAAATGAGTCACAATGAGCACATTTTCAAAAATTACTGTTATTTTTATATTGTCTATTAAACCTCAAAATTGATGTATAATTTATTTGGAATGAATTAGTCACACCTTCTTTGATAGAGTCAACTTTTTTTTTTTTTAAGATTTGCCTTCCTTAAAATCCCACGTACCCAAATTTGACACAAAAGACAAAAACCCATATCTACAGGAAAAATATATATTCAGCATGTATATATTGTGACTCTCGATGGCCTGAGTCTGACCCAGTGAAATGTGATTTTTATGTGATCTCGATACACACATAAATCACATTTCACTGGGTCAGACTCAGGCCATCGAGAGTTGACAATCAATATTCACAAAGCTGGAATACAGCGTTTTCCAACGATACCAAACTCGTGCTGAGGGGAAGACATTTTTTAAAAACAAAGGAATGATTTTGAAAGGTCTTCTCTTAAAATGCGAAATAAAGATACTTTTAGATGTTTAATTGCTGTTTGGAGCTTTGGGAATTGTTCACTTGTTTTGCCTGTAGATCGTAATTCAGACTCATTATTCCAGCACGTCAAATACCGTATTTTCCCGCATAAACCTCACCCTCATATAGCCCGCGTTTTTTGGAGTTTTGTGTAAAAAAATCGTTGGCATAACCCGCACCTTTATATAACCCGCACCCATAGATTGATGGAATTTTTTGTGTAAGTTCACATTTCGAATTTGCTCGCATAACGTCAATTATCCATAACTGTTCAGGCTCGGTACACAGTGCTTGTGCGCGAAATTCACACAATAAGAAAATAAACACAAGTCAGAATCAGAAGAAAAAGAAAAGCAGTCTCTCCCGCTGTGCAGCAGCTCGTCCCTTAAGAAGCGATTCTACAGGTGTTGATCATTGGATGAGATGAGAAGAGCCCGCCCTCATGCAGCACAGCCAATCACGTCTTCTTGCATCAGCGCCAGAGACAACAACCCTCACAAGAAAGAAAAACAAAGAAAATACCACAAAAAAACCCTTTTGTCCTGTCCTGTAGGCATGTAACAAATATATTTAATTTTTATTACTATGTCTAAAAATCGAGATATAGCACGCACCCTTATATAACCCGCACCCCCCTGCTGGGTTTGTAAAATCTGGTATAATCCCGTTATACGCAGGAAAATTTGGTATGCACCAATTGCATTTTGGTTCAGAAAATGTGCAAGATTTTGCCAGTTTTTCATGGAGTCTTCTTTCTTTTTTCCAGTCTTGCACAGCAGTGAGGAAAGAGAAGGAAGTGGATGAAGTGTTAACGGAGGCCGGATTGCCTGTGTGGACCTCAGCTTGCCAAACGTAGGAGCTTGTGGACTGTTCCCTTCTCCTCCACATTTCTGGGAGGAGGTGCCTTCAAAAAAAAAAAAACAACAACAACCCTTCATCCTCCGGGCCCTGATTAGCCACCCCCACCCCCACCCCCCACCCCTCCGGCTAGACCGACCCGCTGCACCACTTGCCTTTTCTGTGTTCAATATTCTGTCTCTTTAGCAAAAGAAGATGGACTCCATCTGTGTTTATGTGCTGTTTCTGCTGCTAAATGTAAGATTCTTAACTCCACATAAGTGCTCCAACACGGCCCTCGTAGCCCAGCAGTGTGGAGGGCTGTGCTAGTTACGCTAGCTCCATCAGGTGTCGTGTGTCGTCAGGCTGTGATGTCGTCTTTGACGTTGCTGTATAAACCGATAGTCAGAAACGCGATGCCTCCTTGTCATTTTTGTGTGGTTTTGGTTACTCGTGGCTTTCTCTGGTCCCATCTGTTCGTGTGTCACATCACATGCTGACTTACAGTATATCATTCCAAGGCCGTTATTTACACGTGGAATCCCTTTTTGTCATCACACAAGGGCTGTTGTGTTGATGCAATGTCCTAACTTTTGCATCAAGGATTATTAAGCAATAAGGCACTGAATAAGAGGCTGTGTTATATTGTGAATATAGTGTTTTAGGGGCTTTTCCTCCGCAGAGCACATTCTTGTATTCTGTCTATGTCATTTATAAATCGCTGTTCGTATGGTATGTATGAATGTTGCGGATGGATGATTTTGCCAGGTAGATGCTGTGATGAGATGCTGGGATGCCTGGAAGCCAATTCAGAGCAGTAGTGTTTCCACTACTGAATAAAAAAAAAAAAATGTTTTTAGCTCACAATTCTGAATTTGCCTCTCGCAGTTCTAAATTTGCGTCATATAAACTCTCAGTTGTGACTTTCTTACAACTGAGTCTTTATATCACACAAATTCAGACTTTATTACTCAAATTTTTTCGTGCAACATTTTTTCTCAGAATTGCTCAATTACATCATACAATTCTGATTTTATAATGCAATTGTGGAAAAAAATTCAAAGTAAAAGTCTCTAAAGTCGCATTTACCTTTTTTTTTTTACACTGTCACGGAAACAGCTTCCATACAAATGCAACCTAATATCTCAAAATTGCGAATATCACATTATAGCAATGAGGTTGTTGCTATATCACAGTAGCGGCTTTATATTTTACATTTGTAGCTACATTTTCTTCTTGTGAATGGAGCTTTATTTCTCAGAATTTGACTTCATATCTTACAATTGTGAGTTAATTTCTCACAATGTTACTTTATATTTCTCAATTGTGGAAGGAAATTATTTGTTGATTATCCATTTATTTCTCATCATTTCTCATAACTTTATTTGTAGTTCTAGTTCATAATGATTGTTTTTTTTATGCAAAATTAGCTTTGTAGTCAAACAAAATATTTTTGTAAGCAACACAGTGCAAATATTGAATGATATAAAATAGTAAAGTAGATGTTTTAGCACTTCCATTTAAATTGATATTTCCCCCTCTTTGCTGCCTTTTATGTCACAGTTTGTGTATGATGCTATTGACGTGTGTGAAGGTGTGTTATTATAGCGTACAATAGTCGGATTGCGGAAGTAAAAACTTACTATACGAGGTCATTAACCGATAGAATTTGCTTCTGCTGAAGCCGCCAGCTTGCACTATTTTAGCATATTTTTTAAAATAATCATGTTCAGTAGCTAAATTTGTAGTGAAAACTACAGTACCCATGATGCTTTTCAGCAAAATCCACCAACAGCTTTAGCTCCGCCCACTCCTATCAATCAATGCAAAAGGAATGGAATAATCAACTCTGTACACCCAAAATATTTCTCTCTCTCTCTCTCTCTCTCTCTCTCTCTATTCACAAAGTTAGATTACAGTTTTAAATTTATAATCAACATTTGTCCATCATTTTAAATTTGATTATGCTGTTTGCAATGCATCATGGGATTGTGGTTTAGTTCTTGCCCTCACTAAAGCCGTTAATTAAACTGTTCTGTACCTTTGTATTTGATTTTCAAAAAAAAATTCGCTTCAAATCAAACTTTGTAATGTTACGATTCACATCTTTAACAGAGTTTTTTTTATTTCATCCCTATGTGAAAAAATAATGGAAAAAAAAATACTTCTGTAAAAAGGGCACTGTTCCACTATATCCACCTAACGAGCCTTGCTTTAAAATATAATTGTCTCCCTGTTCACTTCTAATACCTGTTAATGATTTTACATGCTTAAATTTCCTTTTTAATGTACAACGTTTGAAGGGTGGGTAGAAAATGTACTCTTACTGCACCAAAGTTTAAAAAAAAGTATTATTGCGTTCATAGAGTGAAACTTTCCCTGCTTGTTTAACTGAAGTTACTCCCAAAATGGAAGCTGTGTCACGGATAGTGCCAAGAGCCGACTGGTGTCATGATGGCACGTTCCTGCGGTTCACTTAAATGAAATGTTGCTTTCTCTGTGAATCCGGGCAGGTATCGAGTGTAAAATATCCTTTTTATCTGGTTTTAATGCAAGAACGTGTGTGAAAGCTCCTCTTGCGTGTCGTGCCTGCAACCTCTTTAACTTTGACCTTATTCACAATACAGCAATACTTCAAGTGCCTTATTGCTTTTGTAGAACAGTTAAACCTTACTAATAAAATATGAAGGGCATAATTTTTAATCAAAACGGTTTTTATCAACAAATTAATCGCGTGCCATCCTTCTGATGACAGTTTGACCAAATTCAGTTCATTAGATGTTCATTAGAGCATCACTATGATGCAATGGCATGATAATAATGATGATCATAACAACCATAAATCCCTGTGTAAGGAACACTGATACCCTTTCTTTAAAATCATGTGCTTTTTTCGTGTGTTTTTTAGTTCAATGTGCCTTTGAGAAAGTCTTGCGTGGAACTGCAGTGGCCCAGTTGCACGACCTTCAATACTGCAGAGAATCGTACAGTCCAGAAAGAAAAATGACAGTTTGAGGATGCACACATAGTTCTCACCTTAAAGCGTTTTTCTGTTTAGATCTGTTTTATTTCATTTTGATGGGAGAATATTCCTGGCTTTATCTGTGAACGATACCTTGTCGCATTCTGGCATTAATGCGAAACAAGCACATGCCACTGCAGGATATGAGTCACCGCTACTAAATACAGAGGCTCGTGATTACTCTACATTTATGTGAGGTTATTTAAAAATAATAGGGTAAAAATCCCTTTATGAGCCGAGGAGTGTTCTGTCTTTCATTAAGATAATGCTCTGTGAAGCCCAGAGCTATACAAAAATTCAACCGCAAATGAACATCTTGTCATCATTTACACTTCCAAACAATTGCATCACTTAATTTCTTCAAGAAAAAGCGAGAAATTTAGAAGAATGAGCTGTGAATGTGATTGTAAATGTGTTCAGCAGCCTCACAGAAAACCACTGGTGGACAGTAACTAGTATTTTTACTATATTTAAAGGGATAGTTCACCCCAAAATATCATCATTTATATCATTTACCTGTATGATTTTTCTTTCTTTCTTTTTTTATCCTTATTTCTCACAATATCTTATAAGATTTTATGCTCAGCAGAAGAAAGAAACCACATGAGAGGGACTAAATCTATTAAATCGAGTAAATCAGCAAAATATATTAAGTATTCCTCAGTGGCTTTCGTCCCAAATGTGCATTTTTCATGCAATAGCAGAACATAACTGCTGACTTTCCAAAATGTATAGATCATGACGTGTTTTTCTGTCATAGATGCCCTGAAAAAGCTGAATCTGTGCTTAATCTACAGTTTTCTCTAAAGGCAGGTGTTATTCTAAAGATGCAAACATATTGTGTTTTCATCATGACACTGCCAGTCCAAGGTCAGGGGTCGGTAAGATTTTCGGTAAGAGGTCTCTTCAGTGTCACATGATCCTTCAGAAATCATTTCCTCTCACTCTCTCTCTCTCTCTCTCTCTCTCTCTCTCTCTCTCTCATACGATACGTATTATGGTGCTCTACACTCATCAATGACAGTAGTATCTTGAGACTCCAGTAATGCCGACGATGACAGACCTGTGCGGTTCATGAATGTGATGATGATGATGGTGTTCGGGAAGCCCCTCATCATCAGATATCGGCGCTGGATCGTCAACATTTGCTTCTGAGAGAGGCGAAGATGAGGCTCCCACTCCACTCGTGCTCTCATTGGTCGATCTCTCGCCGGGAACCAATCACGTGTCATGTACAAAGCCTCTGAGAGAGTTTCTCTCTTTGTCTGACATCCTGGGAAACCGTTTCTCTCGTGCATCACGATGAAGCAACGCTGCTTTCCGCAATACAGCTGCCGATATGGCAGTATTTTAGAATTGTTACTTTTTCATTAATATTTTTGAAAAATCCGCGATGCACTGAGACCGCAAAACTGCGAACTGGCCAGGGATTACTGTACAACCTTTATGTACCCGAACCAAAGCTGAAAGCTTGTCTAAAGTCTTATTTTTTCACCTATGTAATATTGAAGATCAAATTTGTTGTCACAGCCTCGGGGATAGAAGACCTGACTACAGTTAAGCGGTTCATTTCTATGGCTGTCATGATGTGGCCACAGATGGGCTGGATTTGTCACCACTGAAGGGAAATGCTGTCACACTGTGAACAGATGGATGCCTGGATCTCTTGGTTGTATAGTAGGTGTTTTCTTTTTAATGATTAGCTTCTAATAACCAAACCTACGTCTGTTAACATTCAAGGGTTGGTTACATAAATGTTCATTCGTGTGCAATTCGCGCCCACCATATCACCACCAAATTAAAGTCATTCAGTAATGTTCCTTGCTAGTGTATGTAAGTGAATCTGCTTTCACTGGTTATTCACTCCAGTGGGTCTGAAAGCCCGCACCTGCTCGCATAACACACTCCATCCATCATTTCACACGCGCACACACACACACACACACTGATACACACTCTTATAAATCCCCTTATGAAGTCCTAACTGACTCAAAGCAGATGGTCTTCTCCATGTTCATCCCACACTGCTTGCCTTTTCATTCCAGGATGCCATATTGTGGGGAATGTTCCAGGATCCTACTGAGAACGGATTAGATTCAAGCTGAAGGGGTTCCCTTTCATGGGAACTTCGAGCTGCGTCAGAAAACGCTAGGGGAAACCCTTGACGTCAGTCACGTGAAGATGTGTACAACCAATGGGAATTTTACGCGTGTGAATGCGAGTCACGGAAGTGACGTCATGAACAGAGCATAAAAGCGCGCCGGAACCCGGAAGTGACAGCTTTGAGTGTCTTCAGCGTGCGTGTGTCAGAGAGTTTTACGGGAAAGGACACACACATTCAGTGCGTTGTCTGTCTGGGAGCGGAGCACGCTCGGTCAGCGCTTGAGGGCGGTGATTGTGAGAACTGCGAGAGGTTCTCATTGCGTACTCTCCGCTCCCGTCTGGCAGTATTTGCGGATACTAACCAGACTCGCGTTCTTCAAGGTTCGGGACCCGCTGCGGCTGAGGCTCGGCGGCGTTCTCAATCTTGGGGATCGCAAATGGATCTCACGGAAGGTTGCGGGGCGGGTGAGCCCGCCTCGCAGTTCGACTGTGCTGATCCCAGTTCCAGCCGGAGGTTGGAAGCACGCGTTTCAGGCGCGGTTTCTTCCAATCCGACTGGGACTTCGGTGCTGTCATTATCCTGCTCTGAGGAGGAGGAGGTGATTAGCATCGATCCGGTTGAGGAGGCTTCGCCACCCTCTTCACCGGCGTACGAGGAACTGATCGAGGTTGTGACACGAGCAGTCTCTCGTTTGGATATTGATTGGCCGGCAGAGACTAGGAACGCCCGTCCCAGCAAAAGTAAGTTGGATGAGCGTTACCTTCCGGCTCGTGTCGCTCCCCAGCGCCGGGCAATGCCTTTCTTCCAGGATCTCCATACTGAGGTGTCGAGATCTTGGAAGAAGCCAGCTTCCGATAGGGTGCATACATCGTCTAGTGCGATGTACGCTACTCTTACCGGAGCTCATCCTTACGGTTACGGAGGGATGCCGAAGGTGGACGAGGCTCTTGCGGGATACCTTGTGCCCCATTCGGCATCCACTATTAAAGCCCCGGCGCTCCCCACCAAACCGTTGCGAGTCACATCATCACTGGTGGGAAAAGCATATTCTGCCTCTAGTCAGGCTGCAGCGTGCCTGCACACCACGGCACTGCTGCAGGCCTACCAAGCAGATTTGCTGGGAGACCTCGATCAAGGTGGCGGTATTGGTCCCGAAGCAGTGGCAGAGCTGCGTCGGGCCATGGATTTGTCTCTCCGAGCCACTAGAGAAACGGCCTTCTCTGTCGGGCGCTCAATGGCAGCTCTGGTGGCTACGGAGAGGCATTTATGGCTCAATCTTTCAGCCATAAAGGATAAGGACAAGTTCGTTTTGTTGGACGCCCCTCTGTCCCCTTCGGGCTTGTTCGGCGACGCCGTAAAAAGCGTTGTCGATAAGTTTCAGGAGGCTGCACGACAGCAGGTGGCGTTCAGCAAAGTCCTTCCCCGCCACCCTTCACGTGAGCCCAGTAGCCAAACACGGGCTCGCAGTTCCTCGTACAGGGCCTCACAGAAGGAGAGTGTTGCATCTCGTTTACCTCCCCCTAATAAAGGGAGGTCGGGACAACACTCTCGGGCCCAGCCTTCTGGTAAAAGGATGGATCTGAGGAACGTCCTAAATGCCAAGAAGGCTACCTCTAAGCGTTCCTGACGCCAGAGGCAAGCCGCACCAAGGCGGTCAGCTCCGTGTCCGGTTCCCGAGGGAGCCCGTCTCGGAGGCACTGCCCCCTCTAAGGAGGGTCCTAGAGCATTCCACCAGTACGGTGTCCGGAAACCCCGGCCCTGTGGTGTCTCTGCTCGTATCAGAGATCAGTCTCGAGAGGCTGATTCCCTTAGTAGAGTTCCAGGCCGCATGGTTGCGTCTGCCGGGCATCTCTCAATGGGTCCTGCGCACAGTAACCTCCGGGTACAAAATTCAATTCGGGGCTTCACCACCCCGTTTTATGGGGATCCTATCGTCCGCGGTAGGGCCCCAGCAGGCTCTGATTATGGAACAGGAAGTAGACTCTCTGCTGGAGAAAGGGGCCATCGAGTATGTGCCCCTTACAGACAGACAGTCCGGTTTCTTCAGCCGATACTTCATAGTTCCGAAGAAGGATGGAGGGTTGCGGCCCATTCTGGATTTGCGTCTTCTAAATCGCACTATCTTGCGTCTAAAATTCAAAATGTTGACGCTCAGGCAGATTGTGACGCATATCAGGTCCGAGGACTGGTTCGTCACAATCGACCTAAAAGACGCATACTTCCACATCTCCATCCTTCCTCAGCATCGGAAGTTCCTACGGTTCGCCTTCGGGGGGAAGGCGTACCAGTATCGTGTACTTCCGTTCGGCCTATCGCTCTCACCCCGCACGTTCACGAAGGTCGTGGACGCTGCACTGGCTCCGTTGCGGTTACAGGGCATCCGTGTCCTCAATTATATAGACGATTGGCTAGTAATAGCCCAATCGTCTCAGTTAGCAGCACGTCATCGAGATGTCGTGCTTGCTCACATGCAAGAGCTGGGGTTAAGGTTGAACACCAAGAAGAGTGTGCTTTCTCCTGCTCAGAGAACCACCTTCTTGGGAGTCATTTGGGACTCGGAAACAATGTCTGCTCGGCTATCCCCCGGGCGCATTCATTCCATTCAATCAACTGTCGAGAGCATAAAATTAGGCCAGCTACGCACTGTCAAACACTTTCAGAGAGTGTTAGGGCTCATGGCAGCAGCGTCCAGCGTTATACCGCTCGGCCTGCTGCACATGAGACCCCTGCAGTGGTGGCTCAGGACCAAAGGGTTTTCCCCGAGGGGCAACCCGCTTCGCACAATCAAGGTCACGAGGCGATGCCTACGCACCTTGACCCTGTGGAAGAACATCTGGTTCCTGTCACAAGGCCCCGTGTTGGGGGCTCCGTCTCGACGAGTAACTCTGTCAACGGATGCCTCCCTCACAGGTTGGGGGGCGGTTCTGAGGGACCGCTCCTCACAAGGGCTTTGGAGCCTGCGGCACCAGTCCTGGCACATAAACCTGCTGGAGTTACTGGCGGTCCGCAGAGCGCTACTTGCTTTCCTCCCAGACCTAATTGGGCATCATGTCACTGTTTTCACAGACAGCATGACAGTGGTGGCTTACATCAATCACCAGGGAGGTCTTCGTTCTCGTCCGATGTACAAATTGGCGAGACAAGTTCTTCTCTGGGCCCAGGGCAAGCTGCTCTCACTCAGGGCAGCTCACATCCCTGGAGTCCAGAACATAGGAGCAGACTTCCTGTCGAGGCAGGGGCCGAGGCCCGGGGAATGGCGGCTCCACCCCGAGGTGGTGGAGCAGATTTGGAAGAGATTCGGGAAGGCACAGGTAGACCTGTTTGCCTCGGTCGAGAATACTCATTGCCCTCTATGGTTCTCCTTAACGTACCCAGCGCCGCTGGGGCAGGATGCCATGATGCAGGTGTGGCCGAGGCTACACCTGTACGCTTTTCCCCCGATTGTTCTGCTCCCGGGAGTTCTGGCCAAAGTTCGTCGGGACAGGGTCCGTCTCACGCTGGTGGCCCCCTTTTGGCCCAGCAGGATCTGGTTCTCGGACCTGATATCCCTCCTAGACGGAGTCCCCTGGGAGATTCCGGTCAGGGGGGATCTTCTGTCCCAGGCGGAGGGTTGTGTTATTCACCCCCGTCCAGAACTTCTGAAGCTGAAGGTCTGGCCCCTGAGGGGGTCCAGTTCTTCGAATCTGGTCTCACAGCCGAGGTTGTAGAGACCATCCTTCAGTCCAGAGCTCCCTCCACGAGGAAACTCTACGCTCTAAAGTGGAAACTCTTCTCTGCTTGGTGTAGCGTAAGGCAGTTAAACCCAGTAACCTGTCCCGTTGGCAAAGTGCTGGAGTTCCTGCAGGAGAAGTTTGCGACAGGGTTGGCCCCTTCTACCTTGAAGGTTTATGTGGCTGCCATAGCGGCTTGCCACATACCTTTGGGAGGGGTGTCCTTGGGCAGGGACCCCCTAGTCTCTCGTTTCCTTCGTGGCACTCTAAGGCTGAGACCTGTGGCACAGACCAGGGTTCCTGCCTGGGACTTGTCTTTGGTACTCCAAGGCCTGTCCCAGGCACCCTTTGAACCATTAGAGGAGCTTCCTATTAAACTCCTCTCCCTAAAGACCCTTCTTTTGCTGGCTATCACCTCGCTTAAGAGGGTCGGGGATCTTCAAGCTCTCTCGGTGGTTCCTTCTTGCCTCGAGTTTGCGCCCGGGATGACGAAGGTTTTTCTTCACCCGAGGCCAGGCTATGTCCCTAAGGTTCTTACGAACGTGGCTCGGTCTATCATGCTACAGGCCTTCTGTCCTCCCCCCTTTGACGATCATGAGCAGGAGCGAAAGAACAAGGTCTGTCCAGTACGAGTACTGGACGCTTACGTCCTCAGGACTGCTACCTGGCGTAAGTCAAACCAACTGTTCGTTTGTTTTGGGACCCCTGAGGGGGCTCCAGCTTCCAAACAAACCCTAAGCCGATGGATAGTCGAGGCTATCTGTCTGGCTTATGAGTCGGCCGGACATGCTTCTCCCCTGAGGGTCCGGGCCCACTCCACTAGGAGCGTGGCGACCTCCAAGGCGTTTCTCTCAGGAGTTTCCCTTGCTGATGTTTGTGCTGCGGCTGGCTGGTCCTCACCGCACACCTTTATGAGATTCTATCAGTTAGATCTCGATTCCGCTCCGGGAACGAGGGTGCTCTCTCAGTGAGCTGAGACACATCCGTAGGCCGGCGTCGCTGAGGTGACGTTGGTATAACGTTCCCCTAGCGTTTTCTGACGCAGCTCGAAGTTCCCATGAAAGGGAACGTCTCGGGTTACGTATGTAACCCTGGTTCCCTGAAGGGGAACGAGACGCTGCGTCTTCGCCTCAGCTCCTTGCGCCTCCGGGCCCGCTTCAGACACTCTTTTGCTGTCACTTCCGGGTTCCGGCGCGCTTTTATGCTCTGTTCATGACGTCACTTCCGTGACTCGCATTCACACGCGTAAAATTCCCATTGGTTGTACACATCTTCACGTGACTGACGTCAAGGGTTTCCCCTAGCGTTTTCTGACGCAGCGTCTCGTTCCCCTTCAGGGAACCAGGGTTACATACGTAACCCGAGACGTTTTCCTTTGTCCTCCAGGCCTGGCTCTACCTTTTTCCATTGCATGGTCCATCACACAGAACTCCCCGGAGGACTTTACAACAGGATATAGTCTTATGGCCCATATCCCAGAGTTCACTGGGAAAGGCATGCCATTTTGTGAAGGCTTGGTCTGGTCTTGATGAAACAGACGGATCATTTTTGATTGGAGGTTATTTTTTTTTTTTGCACATGCAAAATGTGATTAACCTTATTATAATAATTTAGAATATGTTTGTTTGTGCTACAAACATGACTGATTCTTCGAATCACACAGCTATTTTGAGGAAATGTGAGCTGAGGAACTTAAGAACTGCTTAAAGGATTAGTTTTCCCAAACATGAAATTGATGTCATTAATTACACCCTCAAGTCATTCTAAAACCATAAGAAGAACCAATGAGGTCTGTTCTCGAGTGTTACGCAGCGCATTTGAGCTTCAGCAAGATTCAACGATGTTCATTCTAAAGAAAATACATTACATTTTTGGGTGAACTAACCCTTTCAGTGGTAAAAAAAACGTAACTCTTAAGTAATAATAAGAGTTATTATAATAACTCTTAAGGTACCAAATTTCTGGGTGTTCATATCACGGAAGACCTCTCCTGGACCACCAACACCACAGCACTGATTAAGAAATCGCAGCAGCGACTATACTTCCTCCGTAAGCTGAGAAGAGCCGGAGCCTCAGCCCCCATCATGCACACCTTCTACAGAGGCACCATCGAGAGCATCATGACCAGCTGCATCACTGTGTGGTACGGCGCCTGCAACGCATCCTGCCGCAAGGCACTTCAGCGCATAGTGAGAGCAGCTGAGAAGATCGTTGGTGTCTCTCTCCCACCCCTCCAGGACATCTATAACACCCGCCTCTCCCGAAAAGCCCTTGCTATTGCTAGGGACCCCACCCACCCATCCCACAGCCTCTTCAGTCTGCTGCCATCAGGGAGGAGACTACGCAGTCTCCAGGCACGGACCAACAGACTGAAGGACAGCTTCATACCCCAAGCTGTCAGGGCATTGAACTCTCTCCCGACTCTGCCACCTCTCCCCTCTTCTGCACCAAGGACCTGATCTCTGAATCCCCCCCCCCACCCCCTACCCACCATCAGTTATTCTCTTACTCATCCACCTCATTATGTTGTCCTTGCATTTCTCTCCTATTACATTTGCACTGCCTTAATTTGTAATTGCACTATTACTATTTACTATTGTTTGCACTATTTGCCATCGCCACTTTACCTCCATAACTCACTTTATCCATCTAGTTTAATTTTATTGTATTTTATCTTCATCTTCTGTTGTTGTTGTTGTTGTTGTTGTTGTTGTTGTTGTTGTTGTTGTTGTTACTGTTACTGTTAAATTATTGTTGTTGTTAACTGTATTCGCCTTGGGTCTGAGAGTAACGGAATTTCAATTCTCTATATGTATGCACTGTATATATTGCAGAATTGACAATAAAGCTGACTTTGACTTTTGACTTTGACTTTGAAGTTCAACTAGCTGCACTTAATATAAATATAAAACATAAAACATTTTCATTTCATCTGAAAAACATTCAGCAAATATATTATTTTAAAGTATACAATTTCCATAATAAGTACTCTTGTTAAAACTACACTCTACATTTTAACAAGGGACTGTACAAAATTAACAAACTCTGTGCTAAACTCACTGCTCAGTGGTTACAAAGATGTTTTTTTTATAAATTTGACATTTTTATACATACATATTTCATTTCATTTATCATTTAAAAAAAAATCTTGTTATTATTCTAAAATACATTTATTATACAGTAATCCCTCGCCACTTCACGGTTCAAGTTTCGCAGCCTCAGTGCATCGCGGATTTTTCAGAAATATTCATTGAAAAATATAAAATTCAAAAATACCACCATATTGGCAGCCGTATTGCGGAAAGTTGTGCTGCTTCATCATGATGCACGAGAGAAACGGTTTCTCAGGATGCCAGACAAAGAGAGAAACTCTCTCAGAGGCTTTGTACACACACACGGCACTCAGACAAGACACGTGATTGGTTCCCGGCGCGAGATCGATGAATGAGAGCACGAGTGGATGTATCCCGTGAGCTGATTGGCTGATCCTACTTCGCGGTTTTTCACCTATTGCGGGGGGTTCCGGTCCACATTAACAGCGATAAACGAGGGATCACTGTATTTCATAGGCCTGTTTTATATTAAAAATCTTTCTGATATCATCGTACTATTTATGAAATATCTAAGATGATTAAATAGAAGTAAAGGATGATTCAAAACATAATACATAACTTTTTGTTCTTTTATCTGCTCTGACTTAATATCTCCAAGCGCTAGTTTCTGGCCCAGTTTGTTGTAGCTTGCTTGCTGTGCACCATCCCTAAATTATTCTTATTTGACCTAGAGCACAGCAAGGGGAACCAGTACAGCTTAATAGCGTGCCAGAGGTGATACGAGTGCTCTCTGTCGCTATGGCAGGTGTGCTCTCTCCTCACAGTCTCCTCAGAGGCGCAAGTACAGCCCAAGAGCAAGAGAGAGAGAGAGAGAGAGGCCTGCTTCGGTAATGTCACAGCATTATAAAAAGTCACTAAGAGACCTGGGACAACAGAGAAAGTAAATGAGCACAATGACCTTGATGTGTTAACTGCGTTGATGTGTTCCTCCCACGAATTCATGGAGAAAAACAGCTGGTCTACATATGCATATAAGCGGGTGTCATCATCATCACTGTTTGCAGTGTATCGAATATGCATTTAATCATGGACCTCATGAAAGCCGAATTGATCTGACCAGTTTGGACTGTTTTGTTCCAGTCAATGTATTTGTCCATTCCAGCAAAAGCTCTACAGGTAATGAGCAGGAGACCTTGTATGGATTTTTCCACCACCCGAAAAAAAGAGGGAAGTGATCTCTCCCCTAAAATCAATAGGAATTATCCATTCAGAAAGGCGAAGTGCAAAATATGACACCGTTTTGGCGGAAATGCACGATGGAGGGGGAGGGCTGGAGTTACCGCCCACCTCCAAGAAACATTAGCAGGGCAGACGGGTAACTAAAAATATCAGGAGAAGGGCACCTTCAAGAGAGCTGTTATCATGCAGTGCGGAGGAAGTGATGTCATAATTTTTAAACCAATTATGTTGCGCAGATATCATCTCAGAGGGAGATTCTTCACTAACAAGTTTCCCTTCCCCATTCTGTGTGGCGTTTCCATTACTCCCTCTCAAATTAGACTACCTTATCGCTCACTTTGACAAACAGCCATTGGCTATCTGCATTTGTTTATGTTGGAAATGAAGAGAAAAACTCAAGCCATTTTGGGTTATTTAAAGTAGTAGAGATATGACTATAATTAAGAGGCTGTTTCAGGAAATGGTGTCATTCTGTATTAAATGATCACAAAAAAACTTGTCCACATGGCTAACACTGTATAAACATAAAGATAATATCTTATTAATATTGGTAAGAATGTGATTTTGGTAAATGTGTATGTCTGTGAGTGTACCTGGTATATAACAATGTTTATATGTTTTTTTTTTGTAAAAAGGGATGTTGCGATGAGTAGGTTTAGGGTTAGGGGATGAAATATACAGTTTAAATGGAAAAATATGGAATCTCCCCATTAAACATGGAAACCCAACATTAAATGAAAGCTAGCCTGAGTCATTGTGTACTGCAGTTTCCAGCTCTGGTTGCTACGGTGAAGCATTAAGGTCTCCTGAGCAAATCAGTCCCAGCTTGAAAGGGCAGGATGGCAAGATCACAACCATATCACTCTTACACACATGTCCACTGAACCAATGAACAAATATACACATATGCAATCACTTCAAAATATTACAAACAACTGAGTCAATTATATTTTTGATTGGTGTATGAAATTGAAAAGGACTGCACTGAGAAACCTCCCGACATTATTAAAGACATTAAATTGAAACAATTGTGTAGATTTTACATTTGGTTTGAGTTTGTTTGCAGTCTTTGTTTGCCCATGTGTTTCATTTACTTTCATCATCATCACCTGTGTCTTGTTAATGATCTCATTCACCTGTTCGTTGTTTATTAAAGGGCCAGTCACACAGCCTATCATGCCACGAATCACTCACAAATCACGCACAGATTGGGTTTGTGTGTGCTTGTGCATCGAGAAATTGACCAAAGTATTCCACGAACATTCGACGCACGCCCGACGCATGAATCACTGACGGAGCGCGTCCAAACACACACGCTTCGCGAACGTTCCACGTACAAGCACTTTCAGAATCCACATTGTCAGTGGATGTCAGTGGAATGAACGTGATACGTGCGCAGTTCATGCGTGATATGAAGGTGGGACGTCAGTGGACGGACGTGGACATGCGCGGTTTCGAACCAGTTCCGACGCATAAGCACTGACGGCCGACATGTGTCCCGCGCATAGTACTACGCACAACTACGCATGCCGACTCATGAATAACGTACATCGATCCACAGATGTGCGTCAGAAAAATTTCAAACCGTTCAAAACTACAAACCGCCTTCGACGCACATCCACTTACAATCACTGATGGTCCACGTTTGTTCCACCAACGAATTACGCATACAACGCACGCTCCGCACAGAAACGAAAATCTGTGCGTAATTTGTGCGTGATTCATACATTTTCGTTGTGTGACTGGCCCTTAACTCATCGGTTTCCTTTGTTTGTTGCCTGTATACATGCCCTGCGTTCTCCCTGAAACTTGGTCTGTTCTCGTCAGTGAAGCACTTTTGGTAAGACGTGTTAGTGTTGTTGTGAATTCTCCTTAATCTCAATGAGTTTTGTAATTAAAAGGCAAAAGACATTGGTTTTCAGTAAGTTCCTTCATCTTTGTGCTGTTTCCACACACTTACCATGACAGAAGAATGAACGCTACTGCAAACATACAGACTAACCGGCTTTCCAGCTTCTCTGCTTGGAGCAGGAAAAGCTCTCTCAAGGCTCACACCCATGTGCCGTACCACCTTCCCAGATCATTCACTGTGCATATTCTTCTTCACCAGCTTGAACGTTGAAACTAAGGCATGCCGGCCTGGTGTGGGTTGTTTTTTTTGGGTGTTGGTGAACTGCGGTGAACGAATGACATGAAGTTGCATGTGCCCACCGCAGACTGTGGAGACTGGCCTGCCGCAATGAACGAGTCCATACCAAAGAAGAAGTTCAAAGGAGTCGTTGCCCTGGAGCCCATTGTACAACATGAGTGTGACCAGGTGCGCGAGCCGGCAACACCGCTGATCGCTGAGGGAGTATTAGTGGAACTCTGTTTGGAGGATAGCCCCATACATTCCTGCTGCACAGTGTGAGTATGAGAAGGTCTCTGGAGGATATGTGAACGAATTAAAGGACTCATTTGTGGAGGATCTAATAGACTGGTTTGGAGAGGTCTCTCCTGTCTCCCCACTTGTTCTGTCCAGCCCTGATATGCAAGTCTCTCTAGCGCCCCATCTCTCCAGCTTCCCCTGTTTATTGAGAACGCCCGTCCACCCAGCCTCCCTCTCCAACCTCCTCAAAGTGCAAGTTCCTCGACCTCACTTCCACCACTGTCCTTCAGCTTTTCTGCATCTGCCACTTACAATGAAGGTCTGCCTTCAAGCCACCAGCAAGCACAAAAGAATCCCATGGCTCTACCTCTAACCTCTGTGCCCATTGCTACACTTCAGTTCCACATTGGCTCCTCCCTCGCTTATCTCCACCAGAAAACATGGACTGTACGGTTCCACTGGGCTCCCTTGTCCCTCTGGGTCCACCTTGGTCGAACGGCATCCGTTTAGCTCCACCCTGCCCCTGGCTCCGCCTTAATCCTAAGTCCCACCGATTCTGTCCTCTGGCGCTTGTCACTGCGGCTCCGTCTCCAGTGCCATCAGTCTCGCGTGGGCTAATCCGTGGCACTTGGGTATCCATCTTAATTGGCTGCATCTTTGCCAGTGGTCCTCAGGGTGTCTATCATCGAGCCTTTGTCACCGTGCCTCCTCCTTCAACACCACCCAGGGGCCTCGTCCTGGCTGGGCTCCGGCTAAACATCTGGCTTCCCCTGCTCATCACTACGGCTTCCCCTTGCTTCTTCCCACTCCATTGCCCCATAGACTCCTTTTGTGAACTTTGTGTTTTTGTTCCTCCCCAGTTACTCGTCCACCCTCCTCAATTGAACTTTTGTACGCACCTTCTGGGAGGGGGAAGAACTGTTATAGTATGTGCTTTTCAGTCTTTGTTTGCCCATGTGTTTTTTTTCCTCTCATCATTGTCACCTGTGTCTTGTTAATTCCCATTCATCTGTTCCTCATTTATTAACTCGGATTCCTTTGTTTGCTTCTTGTATATGTCCTGTATTCTCCCTCTTCCTGTCTGTGCATGTCAGTTTAACCATGGTAAGATGTGTTTGTGTTGTGACGAGTTCTCCTGAGTTTTGTAATTAAAAGGCTGTTATCAGTTCCTTTAGTCTTCATGCGGTTTCCACACACGTATCGTGAAGGTTTGGGGAGCAGGAGCAAATGTTCAAATATGCATCAGCTTAAACTGCTTTTGACAAAACGGTTCAGCTGTATTCTTGGGAATACATTTACATTTATGCATTTGGTAGACACTTTTATCTAGAGTGACTTGCATTGCATTGAAGGAGTAAGTTCTCCGAGACATTGAGTCAGTTCTTGCTTTCCCTGGGCTCAAACCCACGTTGGCATTGTAAACACCAATGCTCTACGGATTGAGCTGCAGGAATACAGTTCATATCTCAGAATTGATTTAATTGGTGTGTATGATATTTTCCATACTGTAATTTGGACTCGTGAATTGGTTTTACTCTTACCAATCAAATGTTTGGTGTTTGTGGCTTATTTAAATTGTCTGAAAAAAATATCTTCTTACCAACGCTGCATTTATTTGATAAATTACAGTAAAATTGCAATACTGTGAAATATTTTTACAATATTTATAGAACCATTCTCTAAAATATAATTTTATACTTGGGATCAATATTTTTTTTAACATCATTACGCCAGTTGTTTTGTTTCAAATGATCCCTCAGAAATTATTCTAAGTTGATTGTAAAGAAACATTTATGTTGAATACTGTTTTACTTTTTTCTTTTTTTGAAAACCATATCATTATTCTTTAAATAGAATGCCATTTATTTGAAATAATCTTTTGTAACATTATAAATGTTTTTTCTGTCACTTTTGTCCAAATTTATGTGCCCTTGTGCTGTTTATTTGATCATATTTGTGTTACTAAAAAAGGCTGATTCTTCTATAATCAGTGTCAATTGTGACCATTAACCACTCTTTTGTTAGCCTGATTGTTTTGGATTAAGGGGCTGCATTTTAAATGCTTTCCTTATAATGACATGTTTCCTCAGATTATTTGTAGACCAACAGGGAGTTCTGCAGTTCTGCATGTATATCACTGTAACTAAAGAAGATGGAAGCCCATGAATAGGCAAGACATGAATCATTGAACCAAACCAGACTTCAGTTATCTAATTTCTTCTTCAAAAAAATTAAAATAAATATATATACATGGCTTTAAAAGGACCAAGTTTAATTGGACCAAGGTCATTTGTGAAGGGGAATCCATTGAGAATTAGCATTAGCTGTTTTGTTCAGGGAATGTGTTTGGGTTGAACTGAAACCTCATTCTGAAATCATCCCCACTCTGTAGGAAAGTATACATTACTTTCTATCCATCTTGGGAACTGCACTTCACTATCTTGGGTCTTACCTCACGGGCAGATGTTGCTCAGATCCATTTGTGAAGTATCCATTAACTACTATTATGCCATTCGTCAAGATGCTGCTCTGAGGGAAGACAGAGTGAGGCTAAAGAGGACTTGAGGAGGTGCTTTCATTTTTCTTCTTCTCCGTTCTGATTTTGAATTGGAAAAGGAGATAAAAAGGGAATGATTGTTAGAAAATGTTTCAGTGGAGAAAATAAATAAACGGTTGAAAAAACCGTTGAAAAAACACTATACGTCTATATAGTGTCTATAAGTCTATACAACTTTTACATTTACTTTTACTACAACTTTTACTTTT
Organism: Rhodeus uyekii; assembly: GCA_037043235.1. NCBI lineage: Eukaryota > Metazoa > Chordata > Actinopteri > Cypriniformes > Acheilognathidae > Rhodeus > Rhodeus uyekii. The sequence goes on along the minus strand of JAWRVZ010000071.1, from coordinate 3,038,368 downwards.
ACAACTTTTACTTATTCCATGTCTTCAGACTTGTTAAAGTGTGCTCTGTTTAATGTCAAAATGCTAAACCTGTATGTCTCGCAATTTTGAGTATGCAAAATTAGCATTGGATGAAGTTTTTTCACATTTAGTTAGGTTTATAGTGACAGCGACTTTCTTTTGCAGTTGAAGGCTGATTTATACTTGCGTTCACGCTGTAGTGTTTTTGTGTAATTCGCTGTGTATGTTAATGAAACTACAAGGGAGTGAGAGAGATTTTGGATAAGACTTTAATGCGCACTTCTTGGACTGTTTTAATCAGCTTGATTTTTTTCACTTTTATTCAGATGATTTTCTGGAGTAAAAATGGATGCATCATCTTTTGTGCAGTGCACAATAAACTTAATAAGTAAAGTTTTGGCCATCATTTGGACGGGGTCTGCTACAGTAGGCTTGTACTAATAGTGGATAAAGCAAGACAACATAAGTTATGATTGTAATTAAATTAAGCTATACCTGTTTTATGTCCATGCAGCTTATATTCTCTGGCTCTGTAGGCATCATTGTCCGACTCTGGTTAAAAACTGAAAACTGCTAGTACAGTTTCTCACATTTTCAGTGCGGGAGATTGTCCTGTTTTGTTGTTACTGGCATGCCAGAGCATAAATTCTTGAAGCTCCAGGCATCAGAGAAAGAGTTTACATCTTGTCCCCAATGTATCCGCTTTCAGTGAATACTATACATTTTAAATATCTGTTCCTCAAACAAAACTATAGTATGACTTCAGAAATGGTTGTACAAGGGGTTTTCCCTTTTCGAAAAGTAGGGTACCCTTTGACATACTTTTTATATACATGTCTAATAATGAGTATAATATACTATATAAATATATATATATAATATAAGTGTGAACTGAATGTAATGATTGCAGACACTTATCTGCCTGTTATTTACAAATAAATGAAAATGTATTATAGTATAAATGTATATTAAATATTAGTTTTATATTAGTTACAATGCTAGTTTGAAATAAAGGGGCAATCCACACTGAACATGTTTCTGTGGTTAAAACCCAGCTAGTCTCAGCTTCAGACGTCATTCTCACTGTTGGCTGAACATCTGATACATATGGCACACAAAACTGGAAACACTTCAGGATCTTCAGAAGTCTTCATCTGATTGGTTGAACTATACAGGATTTCCAAGAGACGTGTAGGTCCGACTGGAAACAAAGCTGTCATGACTTCCCTCATGGAAGAACCAAGCCATTTATTTTACAACTGGGACAATGAGGATTATGAGGATTAACTAAATTCTGGATTTTCAAAAGTATGTGACGTATGTAAAGTTTAAAATATGACCAAGAGTTTCACACACGTCTTTTATTGTCATAATATTGGAAATTTTCACAACCTCAAACATGTTACATTCTGTTACATTTTAACACCTCTAAACATGACACGGAACAAAAATAACTGTTGCTTTACTGTTGATTGGTTTCTTTACATGTCAGGCAAATGACCTCTTGGCCAATGAAAGCTGCTATGGAGACCAGACCTTCAGTCTGAAGGTCGGTCTCGGCTATCCAGACTAAGACCCAGGGAATGTTTTCAGAACTTCTGGCAAAGATCTCTAGTTATAAGCAACTTTCTTCCAGGAAAGGTAATAGAATGTTCATTCAAAGTTATCTAATCTTTAAGAATCTTGAAATGTCAGCACTAAATAGTTATTTATACATCTAAACCTTTTTTTCCCCCTGAAATATTTTAATTGGAAATTTCTCTAATGCAGGGGTTTTCAAAGTGTGGGGCGCGCCTCCACTGGGGGGCGCCAGAGCATGCCAGGGGAGGCGCGGAGAGTTGTAAAAAAGGATAGTCTAATAGCTAGAGTTGAGCCGGATACTCAGCTGAAACGAGTATCCGGTACGGATAAAGCACTTTTGCAGAGTACGAGTATCATACGAGTAATAAGAGTCATTATCTGTGCTCGGATTGAATAAAAATCCTCATTGGGCAGCTGACTGTGTCTGTGTTCTGTGATAGGCTAGTCACAGCGCGCCTCCCCTACACATGCAGATTTAATTTGTCTCGCGCGGCTCCGCCCTGCTCATTCACGCGCAGAACACTGAGACGGTGTCTTTCTCTCTCTATCACTCAGGTTCGCACGTCTTCCGTTAACGTTTAGGGTTTCTTCAGCTTCAGGTTTGTTTTTTATTTCGGTTTGTTTGTAGTACTTATTAACCAGTCTAGTTCTGGTAAACGTGGGGTTTTTGTTCAGACGTGGTTCTTGATAGAATGCGACTAGCATTGCGTCTCTGCCTGTCGGAGATTTGTATTTAACCGTCTGCTGCTCTATTCAGTTGTTTAACTTCGCGCACTGAGTGTCTGACGCTTTCTTGCTGTATTTCATACAAAATAAAGGAATGCAGATCTTAAAAACAGCGTCAGACTATTTGATCCATAGAACACACAGTCCCCCCTCTCTCTCTCTCTGTCTCTCTCTCACTCACTCACTCACTCACTCACTCACTCACTCACACACACGCATACCTGATGTGGAAATAAAATAAAAAAAAATAGTTATGTTTAAATGAAAACTCTTGTTCATTACAGTTTTCTTCATAATTGCAACCGCATGAGTTGGATTAATTGTTGCAAAACTTGTTCTCTATATAGTTCGTTTGTGATCAAAACCATTGATCTGAAGCTCAATGCTGATGTTGTCATGTAAATAGTTTTCTAATCAGCAATAAATATACTTTAACAATTTCTGATCAACCCGTATCAATTGCATGGTTAAAAATAACATACTGGATAATGCCCCGCCCACTTCCGGGTTAAAATCCACCCACTTCCGGGTTTTGCCCCGCCCAGTCGGAGTACAGATACAGGGGTGGGGGGGCGGCGTTGGGTGGGTTGTGTCAAAAGGGAGGCCCACTGTCACAGACTTTGAAAACCTTTGCTCTAATGTATCTATAGTAGCTATTTCAGAACGTTTAAAAGCACTCAAAAATAATATTCTCATGATGTTTGTAAAACATTTAAACAACTGGATGTTCTTGAATGTTCAGAGAAGATTTAGAAATAATGTTAACAGGACTAACTTAATAAGAATGTCAGAAAAACGTTCTCAGAGCATATTTTTGATTGGTTTTTTGTTTCGGACCGAGCACCAAAACACACTTGTAGCCAATCAGCCAAAAGGGGCGTGTCCATTCATGATGGGGTAGAAGATAGAGCTGAGCACACAAGACAGACATTAGCAGAATGATTATAGAAAGAGAGATGCCAGAAAAAACTCAAAAGCGGAAAATCCTAGGGGAATATAACTTTAAAAAGAAGGGTTAGCACCAAGCAAGAGCTATGACCCGCATTAATATTGAAGATACTTTCCAGCTCTTGCTGGAAGGAGCAGGGAGGCCTGAAAATGAACGCCAAGGTTGCTTTATTTCTTCTCGATACATGAGTAACATTGGTTTCGCTGTGTTTCACAGAACTAAGATATGTTGTCTGTTGCTTGAATATACTCGCATGTCATCTTCACTTGTTTGTTTATTTGCATTATTAATTTTATTCTTAGCCTGGAACATTTAAACCTCCTCCATTGCCTGTTTCAAACATCAGCTCCACAAATGTGTCCAAAAAGTGAGATAACACTCCTAATATATGTTTTTTCTCTTGGTGCCCCTTTTAGTCATCACTATAACCCCTGAATCTTGTCAGGTTTGTATTAAATTACATGTGTGTTAGTATGTTAGTCAACACATCAAAATAAATATGCATTTAAAGCATGACATATATTAAAACGTTTAATTTTACTGTAACACAAAGTTAACTTTTTAATCTCACAATGCAATCAAATAATAATAATAATAATAAAACAGCCTAGCTCTTAAACATCTGAATGAACTGTTTCTTTAAAAGTCGCTTCCCCTTTCAACCATGTCAAATTATTCAGTCACCATAAACCCTAATCTTCTCATCTCCTTATCCAAACATCTACCCATAATACCCATTTTCATCAAATCATCATCACATCAGTCCAGCGCTATCAGTAAGGCTCAGTTCATCAGATGGTGTTTATTTGAGTGGTTTAGTAAACATTCAGTGGCATTCTCTCTCTGCTTGTACATGCAGGTACACACAGTTCATACTCTCTCTCTGGTACAAACAGAGCAACAGTCCCCTGAGAGACTTCAGCACCTCCCTAATGTACCCATTGCAACTTCACGCTACCCATTCCTCATTTCACATTATAAATGAACAGACATATTCAGGTCTTCCAGCAGCCAGGCGTCTGCAATAATTATCACAGGTTTCTGGCAAGTCTGAAATGTATCTGTGTGCAAAAGAATACAACCATTATTTTTATTTAAGCAGTTATGATTAAATAATAAGAGTAAATGCATATGCCAGATTCAGAATACTATATCCATTGCCATTCTTTGTTTTTCGTGTTTTACATTAGCGTTAGTCTTTACAGCTGACAGACAGAGAGCGACTGGAGTAGCAGAGATAGATGGACTCATTAGTGACTCAGGCAAGTATGAGGAAAAAAGTGCAGGTAATTTTGTTTAGGACATCATTATTAAGAGAAATAGTTCAGTCATGAAACCCTTCCGAGCAGCTGATTTTTTTAAGGCCAGGACATTGGGCATAAAAAGGACATTTGTAGTGTCAGTCAGACGCTATGTGGCTTTTTTTGGGCTGATTCAGCATTTTGAATCAGCAACGGGACGTCATAGGAGAGCGAGATCACTGATTTGCTGTTTGGTTTAGCGAACGAGTGCACGACAGTAAAAGCGAAATTGATGAAAGCGAACAAAGATTTCAAGGTGGTACAGACAAAAGACTGCTATGGTTTTACATCATCTTACCTGAGCATTTGAATGCACAAATATTTTCATAATAACATGAGCTGACAGGAAGGAAAAAAATTATCAGCATGATTGATTTTAAAAATGGAAAGCAAGTGCTGCTTTGTTTATGGTTTTTATATCTGAAGTCCTATAGTTTTGTTTCCCTCTGTGAATGACGAAACTAAACTTAATGTCTGCTACAATGGAAAGATGTTGACTTACAACCAGGCTCAGATTTTGGTGTGTTCATGCGCTGCTTTTTGGCCAAGACACAGTCAAGAAGAGGCGACAATATAGTCTGCTTTCATTACCGCTAAGTTCTTTGACAGTCGCATTGTGTGTCTCTGGCTTTTGTGCAGTCGATCTGTCTGTTCTATCCAGGTAATCTATTTGTTTCTGTCCTGAACTGGCTCAAGTAATCTTAGCCCTCCACCTACCCCAGCACCACCTGTCTAGGCATAGGCAACGCCTGTATGTAGTCCATTCTTATCAATAAATGCTGTTTAAATATATTTCAAGAGTTGTCATGATTGAAATATGTGTATTATCTCATCAGAAAATAAAGGTTAAATTTTACTTCCATTTTAGAGGCGTTGGGTCTGTGTAATGTCACTCCTTGGTTGATCAAATGTGTACTACTTACAATCACAAGTAATTAAAAAATAATGTTCAATAAATATTCATTACATATACTGCAGATGTCTATAAATAGATGTTTACGTTTTCTAAAGATATTGTGAGCTGTGATTTCTCGTGTAAAAGTGGTTGTTACGGTGGAAGGGAGTTAACAGTGCATTGTTATTATATGCAGTTATGCTAAAAGCAGTTCTTACTGTTCTAAAAAAGTGTCCAATTATAAGCAAGCATTTCTTATAAGCATCACTAATAAATATTTTGTTTTTATAACAATTGTACAATTATTTATTGAACATTTATAAAATAATAATTTATCTTTACAGGCAGAGATAGATATAATGTGCATCATAAACAATAGAATAAAATAATATATGTGTATACAGTAATCCCTCGCCACTTCGCGGTTCAAGTTTCGCGGTCTCAGTACATCCCGGATTTTTCAAAAATATTTATCTAAAAATAAACATTCAAAAATACCGCCATATCGGCAGCCGTATTGCGGAAAGCGGTTGCTTCATCATGATGCGCGAGAGAAACGGTTTCCCAGGATGCCAGACAAAGAGAAAAACTCTCTCAGAGGCTTTGTACACACTCAGACAATACAAGTGATTGGTTCCTGGTGCGGGATTGACGAATGAGAGCACGAGTGGATGTATCCCGTGAGCTGATTGGCTGATCCTACTTCGCGGATTTAACCTATCGGGTTCCGGTCCACATTAACAGCAATAAACAAGGGATCACTGTATATTTGAAACAAAGCAATTCATGTGAAACATTGACTTTATATTGGGAAAACAAATATTGATTAAAACTATTTATTTTGAAATATATTGCATTGAATTGTGTTAGCATATCATTTATAGTATTTCTGTGTATTATTTTACTGTATTTTAGAAAGTTGTATAAAAAACTGTATAATATGATCGTACTATATTAAAAATCAATGTGTAATATGACAACTTTACATTGTAAAATAATAATAATTAATATGAACAGTATAAAATATTCCATATGCCTTTTATAATAAATCTCTATTTTGGAGTGATTTCCTCTGTCTGTGTAGTGTTGTGTTGTGGTGAGGTACCAGCAGCAATAGCGGTTCCAGAGGCTGTAATAGCGCAGAAGAGGCGCGTCTCCTTTAATTTGCCCACGCTGTATCGCGGTAAGGAGTGGTGGCGAGCAGCACAGCTCCCTGACTGTAGTCCCTTTTGTATGCGCAGCAGTGCCCAACTGCAGCCTAAACCGCCTGCTCTTAGACAACAATTATGAGTAAAAGACGAAAAGTTGGACTTGGACATGCAATGTCTCGCTCTCGCCGCGCCACTCCCTAAAATAAACGAGGAGAACACAAGTAAGCGCACGGGGAGTGCATATTTCGATGGATATTTTGCATCTTGAAAACAACTCGGGAAGGTTGACTTTTCATTTTTATCTTTTTGAAATGCATGCTTTAATGCATTAATGCCTTGAGTGAAACGAAATGCGTGAATGCCTTTAGCACAGTAATGCATGGGCATGCTCTGATCATCCAGGAGCCTTTTCCTGAAGCATGTCACTGCAGACACCTCGCGCTTGCTTGAAGGGGTTAAAACGCTGATCACAGCCGTGATGTGTTTTTCACGGGTGCATGAGCCTGGATGCTGAATATGTGTCCTGTAATCAAAAAACATTGTTTTGGGGCAATTGGATGAGACCTTAAAAGAGACGCTGTCTTTGCGCAACGGAACCCCCCCTCCTAAACAAACAGCCAAATTATGACTGGGAACATCTGAAACGTGATGCTCTATGGGTTTTTGCCCTTAAGATGAGCACGTTTGCTCAACAAGATGTTGCCACTCCTCAGAGCATCGTTTTGGCCATCAAACTCGAGTGGCCGCACGTATTCAGGCAATTCTCCGCGGTCTCTTGTGTTTAATGGTACTATCGTGCGTAAATGTGAGCATGTTTGAGGCGACGCCCAACGCAAACGGCTCCCCTGTTTCTTTGCAGATCTCTGAATTGAGTCGAGACAACACTGTCAGGACACAGGGGGCGTCGGATTTCGCTGACCTTAGCATCTCTGGACCGTTTCAATGGGAGGCTCTCTTCCAGTAACACCTTGAGGGAGTCCCCTTCGCTTCTCCACCGTTCATTTCTCTGAGACTCGCTGCCGTGTTTCCCGTTTGTCCTGAAGGCGCACACGGGTGGATATATTCTGGCGCAGCGGGCGGGAGGGAGGGAAAGAGAGAGACCGAGATCATTGCAGTACCTGTAATGAATGGCTGCTGAAAGACACCGCTGACCCTGGCGACGAAGCGCTTTATTAGTTCTGCTGGTGTCATGTAAATATTATCATTTAGCAAATGATTTCTCCGGCGCTTTGTGGACTCTTGATGCTTGCAGGTAAGCTTGCGTAACCACCCGTTTGCTTATTGCAGTTGTAGCCTGCTGTCTGTGGATCTGGAGCAGACTTCAAGTGTTTTGTTATTTGAATAACACTGAAGCTATATACAATGTTTAATTAGTCACACACACACACAATGCAAGGAATGAACGCAATGCCAATGATTGCCTAAAATTTTGATTAACACTCCTGCTACAGAAAAACAAAACAAAAACTTAAACCAGTCTAAGCTGTACCTATTGCTAGTCTTATTTGCCCAGCCTGATGAAGTCAGCCTATATTTGACCAGCTTGCCTCCCTACTAAACCATCTTAAAATGGCTAAGACCAGCCTAGACTTGCAAACTATCTGAGGCTGGTTTAAGTACTAGGGACATGGTGTGTGGTTGGACACAAGAATATTCCAGTACTGGTCAGAATTGGTTCATATAAATTGATGTTATAATTGATGTTAATATTAACCCAACAAGCAATAATCAATGTACTGGTGTCTATATACATTTGGAATATGGCATGTAATCTAAATCAGATGTTTTTGATCAGGTTAATATCCACCGTAAGTGAACAGATTTTTTTTTTTTGCCTGGATATATAATTCTAAGCCATTTTAAAAGATATTAGATTAAAAGTCATGCTGTTGAAGAAACACTTTCTTGGGCAATGTGATCTTCCTAATTCTTCACAAACTCTAAAACAGTAAATAATATTTATGAAAAAAACTACAGAAATACAAGTATATATATTATTATTATTTTTTTATAATTTGCTCATACAGGAGTACTGCAATAGCTATGAAGCATGTAAATGTATTTTCCAGACTGCAGATACAAAAAGTATAAGAATGTTAACTGGAAAATGATGTGCATGCAAATGTGGTCATATGGTGTATTTGGCAAGTCTGAATATATATTTACCTGTTGAACGAAGGTAGACAGTGTTGCATTTCTTCAGTTTTCTACCTCAAACAATCTTGCTGTCTTGGCGAAATGCATTTGGGGAGGTTTTGGAATATTCAGTTATGATTTAAGTGCACTCAGGCTGTTATTAGATTTACAGTGCATAATTGAATCCTAAGAGGAATGATACAGTCTTTCCATGGCAAGTATTGATCTACTTGGCAGATAAAAGCAAATACAATGTGTAAAGTGGTCAGGCTACTTCTCCATATGATTGATAGATGTTTTTAGATGTCCTGGTTTTCTAAAGCCTTACTTTGTGTATTTCCTTGGCAGTCATGCTTTGGGTTCTTTTGCAGTGCTTTGATATCTCTTCACTTTCATTTCAGAATTGATGGCGTTTGAGTAACTTTTGCTAATTTAGTTCAAAAACAAAACATGTACTTTCTGCATTGTCTTGGAAAAATTTGGAATCCAAGATATCCTACAGTCGAGTAACATTAATGCATATTAAAAAACTAAGGGCGTTCTTGGAGTCTGCATGTTTTAAAGAATACTTGTTCGGCTCGAGTAATCTTGTTTTCTGCTTTATATTTCTTTCAGTGTTTCCTGGGTTCTAATGCAAGAAGCAGGTGTTAGCGAGTGAAAAGAAGTTCCAGTTTCCCTACTCCTTTCCCACAAACTTTTAGAGGCAACACCGTTGCATCCTGACCACAAACTGCAGGTTGCATTCATTCACAGCATGACTGTTGCCACGGGCGACCCAGTTGATGAAGCCGCAGCTCACCCGGGTCAGCCACAGGACACATACGACCCGGAACCAGACCATGAGTGCTGCGAAAGGGTGGTCATTAACATCTCTGGCCTGCGCTTTGAGACGCAGCTCAAAACTCTGTCTCAGTTCCCAGAGACATTGCTTGGGGACCCCAAAAAGAGAATGCGCTATTTTGATCCTCTGAGGAATGAGTACTTTTTTGACAGGAACCGCCCAAGTTTTGATGCCATTCTCTATTACTACCAGTCAGGCGGAAGACTGCGAAGGCCTGTGAATGTGACATTAGATATTTTTTCTGAGGAGATACGTTTTTATGAGCTCGGGGAAGAAGCCATTGAGATGTTCAGGGAGGATGAAGGATTTATTAAGGAAGAAGAGAAACTCCTGCCAGAAAATGAGTTTCAGAGGCAGGTATGGTTGCTCTTTGAGTATCCGGAAAGTTCAGGGCCTGCACGGATTATTGCCATCATTTCAGTCATGGTCATTCTCATATCTATAGTCAGTTTTTGCCTGGAAACACTTCCGGTTTTTCGCAACGATGATATGAACATGCAGAAAGCAGACGCAAGCAACTCCAACTCAACAATTAGCTACACCTCCACCTACTTTACTGACCCTTTCTTCATCTTGGAGACTCTTTGCATCATATGGTTCTCCTTTGAGTTTCTGGTGCGGTTCTTTGCGTGTCCCAGCAAAGCAGGCTTCTTTGTCAATATAATGAACATCATTGATATTGTGGCTATAATACCTTACTTCATCACCTTAGGCACGGAGCTAGCAGAAAAGCCAGAGGATGGTCAGCAAGGGCAGCAAGCCATGTCACTTGCCATTTTGAGGGTCATCAGATTAGTAAGAGTCTTTAGGATCTTCAAACTTTCTCGGCATTCAAAAGGGCTGCAGATTCTTGGTCAAACACTCAAGGCCAGCATGAGGGAGCTCGGGCTGCTCATCTTCTTTCTCTTCATCGGAGTCATTCTCTTTTCGAGCGCCGTCTACTTTGCAGAAGCGGATGAGGCTGACTCACAGTTTGTAAGCATCCCAGATGCCTTCTGGTGGGCAGTGGTTTCAATGACAACAGTAGGGTATGGTGACATGGTTCCAACTACCATCGGAGGCAAAATTGTGGGATCCCTGTGCGCCATCGCTGGTGTGCTGACCATTGCCTTGCCCGTGCCTGTCATAGTGTCAAACTTCAACTACTTCTACCATCGAGAGACAGAAGGCGAGGAACAGGCCCAATACTTAAATGTGACCAGTGTCCCGAAGATAGATTCTTCAGAGGACCTGAAAAAGAGCCGCAGTGGGTCAACCATGAGCAAGTCTGACTACATGGAAATTCAGGAGGCTGTTAACAACAGCAATGAGGACTTTCGAGAGGAGAATATCAAGACAACTGGCAACTGCACACTAACCAACACTAACTATGTCAACATTACCAAAATGCTTACAGATGTATAACCGCTTTGAACTGCCTTTGACAAAGAAGGTAAGATAAAGAATGGGTGTGCAAACCCCAGTTTTGAAGGCTTCAGACGCCTCATGGAAGAGTTTCAAGACAGGAGCATTGAGATGTGTCCATTTAAGTGACGGATCAGTGAAGAAGACCTGTCCATCATTCCATCTCCATTCCCTCTCGCAAGTTTTGGGAAACTTGATTCGTGGGGGGCGTTGTTTTGCATTTTTGTGTTCAATGTCTGCATGGAGTTTGTCTATTCTGTGTGACTGTGCTAGTAGTCGGTCTGCTTACGCCAGTAGCCAATCGTAGCCTAACCAGTAGATACAAGCGTAGCATAGAGGGACCAATTCCTGACTCCCATTTCCCCATTCACTGCCAACCTGAGGACCCCTTGAGTCTTTTTTGAGTGTATTTGTACCTGGGAATAACAATCATTTTGTCCCTTCAAATTGATTAGTGTCAAATAAAAACATGGAGGCGATAACATAATTGTGAAGAATCACCATGGAGGATGTATTTCTCGGTGAATGCACAAACGCTGCCTATCCTGCCAGCCGCAACAGCATACAATGTGTGGTACCTAAAATGTTACATTCCATCTTGTGACGAAGAAATACATGCATGAGCAATCTTGGGGGCCTGGAAGACCGGTTATGTGGCCCCCATTCTATTTGTACAAGCTTTTTTCCCTCTTTCGCTGCCAGCATACTAGGATCTCAGTATGTCTCGTGTTAGAGTAAACACACCTAAAAGTGGAGTGGAGATTGTTTAGAAGTTGCCGTTTTTCCATCGTTGTCATTCCACTGTACTGCATGAGCATTTGCCCTCCATTGCATCATTTCCTTCCGTCACTTCACTTACTTTTCCCAGCATTGTAAACTTCCAAGCATTCCATGTGTATGAGAAAGACCATGTGTATGGTCTTTTGTAACGAAGATCTACCCCTACAAGCGCCTGATGGGGGGTTGCAGGAGTGTAGATATTTAACTGTGACATTGCAGCCAACGACAGCAAAACACTAGCTCACTAAGTCAGGTCACCAAAGATGAAGTTCACTGCCGTTATTTATTTCACTTTTATGTTGTTTTTACATTTTAGTGCCATTTCATGGTGCATCCTGCTCATAATATGATGCTGGAGAATTTCGATGAAACTTATGCTTCCTTGAATAGCTTTTGTAAGAGATAGGAAATATTCTACTACCTTTGTGATGCATGTCTGGTACACATTACTTGTAGCATGCATGTAGTGAGAATGATACTTACAAACTAGAAATAAGTATTCATATCTTTATCAATATAAATATTTTTCTCTGTGAGATTAACAGTATGTGCAATATTATAAATGCTTGTTTTTTAAGGTTGCAAGATTTTGCAAATAGTTTTCTATGTTAGTAGGCTAATACATTGTTTGGAAAGTAATAGCTCACTTTCAGGGTCGAATACCATGAAGGTTTTTAATTTCTTAGTTTTTCTTAATTAAGCAAGAGAGAGTGAGATGCACCAATTAAAATGAACATTTCAAATCACCACATTTGGATATGGGGGAGATTGAACTTCTAAAATCTCAATCTCTGATTTAATAACAAGGGATTCTGACGATTTTTGTCCCATTAAATGTTGGTTGGTTTGTTTGTGACACATCTAGTCTGTATCCTATTCTCATTGCTAAAGATGGTTTTCCTAATGTTGTCCTTCGTGCTTGATGTTAAAGACCTCATGAAATCAAACTTGGACCTTTGTAGTTTTTAAGTATATTGTGATATACAGTAATCCCTTGCCACTTTGCGGTTTAAATTTGGCGGCCTCAGTGCATCGCAAATTTTTCAAAAATATTTATCTAAAAATAAAATTCAAAAATACCGACATATTGGCAGCCGTATTGCAGAAAGCAGCGTTGCTTCATTGTGATGCGCGAGAGAAACGGTTTCCCAGGATGCCAGACAAAGAGAGAAACTCTCTTAGAGGCTTTGTACACACCCATTGGTTCCCAGGGCGAGATCAATTAATGAGAGCACGAGTGGATGTATCTCGTGAGCTGATTGGCTGATCCTACTTTGCAGATTTTCACCTATCACGGGGGGTTCCTGCTCACATTAACCCACATTAACCGCAATAAACGAGGGATCACTGTATTACAAATCTTCAGCCTTCCCGAGAAAATGAACCAATTTCCTAAATTTGGCCAATGAAATGCTGTCTAGAATGAGAACATCTCCTTTCCCTAATGCCACCTAATGGGTCCAGGATTGGCTGGTTAACTTCAGTAGTTAGTACCTATCGGTAGTGATTCAACTACACCATTATGCAAATGAGAATATTTCTCAATTATTGGTCATTTAAATGTATATGTGACTTATTTTATTTATTTATTTATATTTATCTTTAGTAAATCCTGACACTAGTTTTTTAATGCAAAAGAGGGTTTGTGCTGGCGCAAGCTGTTCGTAAATCTGGCCCTTAGCTTCATAGTGAGGCAGTACTGCCATAGTCAGGAACGTGGTCCATTCTATCTAAATGCAGACACAAATTCTTCCCCTGCCCAAAGCCTCAGTGAGTAAGGGATGTTTAAACCGATGCTAAGCCATGTTACCTGCTTTCACCAGTTTTAGCAGAGATTGCTAATAGGGTATTGCAGAAGTGTCTAACAGACTTGGAAAAGTGAGTGACATATTGCAGCTATTACTTTTATGTTCAGTCTAAATGGATCTGTTAGAGTTCTGAAGCTGCTTTTCCACTGTGGGATGATAAGGAGCGATAAGGAACAGTCCCAGTTGAATTTCTACATGAGGCTGGATCGGCACGACTCAATTACAAACGGCCCGGAATTCTTTGCATGTTTGTCTATTCGTGCTGCTATTATACGTGTAGTGACGTCACAACTCAGGATTGGTCACTTCGCTGTTGCCTGGTTACCAGTTTCTCTGTTGCAGTCCAAATGCGCTATTTGAGCGGCGTAAACAAATTAATAATTAAACAATTCCTGATCGTCCTCCATAACGCAGTCGGACTGGCACGGAATGGTATGGCTGAGGAACTACAATGATTTGAATTGATGGTGGAAAGCGCCTTTTGAGTTCAAAATGGACATTGCACATTGAATTTGTGTCTGGAATATGACAACATCCTTGTAACAAATCTCTGACGTCCCTAAAGGGACATGATGATGAGAATAATCAGCACTGCTTTTGCTTTATCTCGCAAATGTTTCCACTGAGAAACTTTAGCCGTTTTTCCACTTTCAGGCCGAATGGTTCCAAGAACAGTAGGGAACGATTCCAGTTGTATTTTCACTCGAGTCTGGTTCGGCATGACAAACAGTTCTCGGCCCAGAATTCTCGGCACGGTTGGCGAACTGTACTGAACCGTGCTGGTAATATGCGTGAAGTGACATCGCCACTCAGGATTGGTCACTTGTCTTTTGCCTGGCTGCAAGTTTCTTTGAGCGCCTTAAAAGCAAATTAATAATATAATTAAAATGAATATCTGATTATCCTCCATAACATGGTCGCTATGTACTCATCTCATAACATCTGTAAACTTTTGACCTACCAAGGCAAGGACTGACACATTTGTATTGCATTGCTCCATTATTATCAGCCCCACAGTGGAAAAGGAAACCATAGCAAAGAGAATGGTTTGGCACAATTTTCTTTAAAGTTCTTTCTTTGTGAGCAAACGCAAAGGAGCTTCTTATAAAATCAACAGAAAACTGTCCGCAAACCGTTTTTTTCCCAGTGAAATTCGATATTTGACAAGAAAAAACGGTGGGGCTTGAAATCAGTTGATTAGAGCAAGTAAGAGGGATTTATGTTCACAGTTGTTGTAGGTTTTAATGTATTTATTCATACACAAAAAATATTTGCCTCCATAGCATTTTCATCTTTACATAGTTTAGAATCAAACTGCCTTTTTTGTCCACCTCTCATATTTACTTTCACTGATACTGGCGTGTTTAACGACTTCAATGAGAATGCTTGATCATCGCCTTTATTTAATGTTTTTTTTTTGTCGTGTGTTGAATGCATGCAGAAGCCCATATATAAAGTTTGTCCATGCAAATGATGGTATGCAGTGATTGGACAAGCCCGTTTACACTGTCAGGGCTACAAATCATCTCATCCATTGAGACAAAGGAATCCTCAAGATGTTGGAATTTTAGTAAGCGTTTTATAGAAAAATGCGTTTAACTGATGCTTTCAAAGTATCATATTTAATAGCATCTCCATAGCTGCCTCGTTCTGTCTGAAATTGTGAATATATTGTTTTTAATATATTCACCCTGACATTTGGTCTGTACATTTGTAATACTCTAGAGATTTCCAATACTTTTAAAGCCTATATACGAACACAGCTTTGTGACAATACTTTCCAAGAATCCGCTGCTTTCATTGTTGTCTTAACAAAAGCTATAGCTTTATAAAACACCTCCGCCATGTAACGCAGTTTCTTAATTGTGGAAAATTCACAGCTGCAATTACTGTATATCCTTTAAACCTTATCCAAATGTATTGTAGTATAAGTATACTTCATGTATGTTAAGCACAAACACTGGGAAAAAATGAACCTCTAATTATCATAGAAGCTTTGCCTATTGATTACTGCAGTATATAAATGTATCAGCAATCAAATCAAGCCTTTATATCTAATCAATATTCAACTGAATGTCATTACAGGCTTACTGTTCACACTCAGGCATGTTTTATGGAGAAGAAAAACATATGCCCTCATTTGTTCATGCAATATGGATATACAGTGTATATAGATATGGATGGGTGGATGAATGAACAAACAGATTAAGAGGACACATGAGCCGATGTGATTCAGAAAAAGAACATAACGGAGGTCTTCTGGGATGGATGGAGGTGGGAGCTATGAGCTAGCATCTCATCTTGTTTTGAAGTGAAGGCTGGGCCTTGTTCACACTATGCGCAAACCCAATTTGTTTTCCAAACCCATTTGTTGTTTTGTTTTTTGGACTGACTGGCTATGTAATAAGTGATTCGATCTGTTTGTTAACGTTGTGTTGACACGTTGTGCATCACTATTGTAACGACTTTAGCATGATGCTAAGCTACTGAGACACGAGGTGTGTGTTACTCATTCAGTCCACATGTAGCATATAGTTCATTACATGATTAAAAGTGGGTGAAAATTGGTGACTTGGAACACAACTAGAGTCACTGCGCATTGCCTGTGTTATTATAGCCCTGGATTACAAAAGCACAACAGTGCAATCCAATCCAACCATTCATGCCCTTGTGAAAAAGAAGTGTGCTTATTTGTATTGAATGTGCACTTGTAGTGTAATTCAAATCTTAAAAGTATATTTTTACAAAACTGTACTTGCAGTTATAATACCTGTACTTATATTAATTTCTGAACTTGCAGATATTATCATTTAAATGTTAATGAAATAAAAGGCCTCTTAAGCATACTTAAATCAACCTATACCACTGGTTCTTAACACGCTTAAAAAAAAGGGAACTTTGTAATAATGTCAAATTAAAAGTACATTTTAAATTATTCTGCTTTAATAATCTCTTGTTGTGATTTAAAGTAGGACAATTATTTTGACGTGTTGCTTACTAAAGCACTTTTGATTATTTTTTGAACTGTGTTATTCAGTTTTACTTTTGTGTCATTACAAATATATTTAAATGCATTACATACCAGCTTCATTAGAAATTACATTAAAGTATATTTTACTATAAATGCTTGTCAATACATTGAGCAGTAACTTTAACCATATATAAAAGACAACAGAAGTAATTTTGAAATTACACTCAAGTCCTACTTAAGCACTCTTAAGTTCAACTAATTGCATGTAATATAAATTTAAATTACAATATATTTTCATTTAGTTATAAATAACATGCAATTAACTGTTCCAAGATAAGTTTGCACTTAAGAAAATTCTTTTAAACTATATCATTTCTGCAATAACTACTCTTTTTTTTATAAGTATGCTTAAGTGTACTTCTTTTTCACAAGAGTACTGAAGCATATTTCCAAATTTCAGACCACCTGTGAATGTGGTTTGAATTGCGTTTGCACAATGAATATACTGAAAAATCTTTTTCTTTTTTATATTTGCGGTCTTTGTGAACAAGGCCTTAGAGAAGTATGAATGGCAAACCTTTGCCTGCTTGTACAAGCTCATGTTATCGTTCTATGTAATAGCTCTGTGATGTCAGCGGGTTGACAAATGAACTATGAACTGTGCATATCAGTGAATGATCTGAGGTTTTAGGTGTTGGTCTGCATGTGTCTATGTGTATATGTGACATTGTCCCCACATTGTCATCCAGGAGGCCTAATCTTTCATTTCTTGTACAGAGACTTTGTTTTCTAGGATAAAGAAGAAAAATATCTTGAACTGAACACAATAACACAACAAATAGAAGAGACGGAGGACTCAATACATTCTCTGGATGTGATAAATATCATGCACTTTACAAGGAACACTGGACGCTAATGCTGAACCTAAAAGACAATCTTGGAAAAAGAACAAGAGATGTGTCTTTTCCTTCCAAAAGATTATAAATGTAAAGAGATCTATATATAGTGATTATGAGGATGAGTATAAATCATGATAAGCTTACAATGACTCTTGATTATTTCTGTGTCACTTTGATTCTAGGATGATGATAATGATGTTCTTGTTTGATTTATGCATGATACAATTGGTTCCTCATATTAACCTTCTCCTACCTAATGCCATATAATACAATAGCTGAAATTGTGCCTAAAGTGGAAGTCATTTCATATGGTTTTAAAAGGTTTGCAGAAGATTGCTAAAGGCCTGTTCACACCATGAACGATATAAAGATAACTTTAACAATAACAACAGACATGCTCAAAAGCTTACATACCCCTTGTGGAATCCGCAAAATATTATTTTAACAAATATGTTATTTTTTATTTAGTAATGTCCTGAATAATATATTTAAAATAAAAGATGTGTAGATATAGTCCACAAGACAAATAAATTGCTGAATAAAAAAAAAAAAGACTCCGTTCAAAGGTTTACACACCCTCGATTCTTACTGAGTGTCGTTACCTGGATGTTTTTTTGTTGTTTTGGGATGCTTGTTCTTGAGTCCCTTGTTTGTCCTAAATAGTTAAACGGCCCTATGTTCTTCAGAAAAAATCCTTCAGGTCCTGCAAATTTTTCAGTTTTCCTGCATATTTTGCATATTTGAACCCTTTCCAGAATTGACTCTGGTTATGTATTTTTTAGAATAGGCATATTTTAATAACTTGGACTATTTTTGACTTGTGGACTGTAAACATCTTTTATGTAAAATATCTTGTTCAGGGTATTAGTAAATAAAAAATAACATTCTTTTTGTATGATCCCTCTTATTTTGTTGAAATTATAAACATTTTGCAGATTCTGCAAGGTATATGTAAACTTTTGAATACGACTGTAGTATATTAGCTTATACTTTATTTATAGTTTATTATAAGTTTATTATATTTGTTGTCTGTCTCCTTAAATGCATCAGCTCTTAAAGCAGGATTGACTCTTTCCTAAAACCTTTCCTGTCGCTCAAACAGTAGAGTGTGGTGCTTGCAACACCAAGGTCATGGGTTTGAATGTCAATGTTTACCTTGAATGCATTGTAGGTTGCTTTGGATAAAAGTGTCTGCCAAATGCATGAATGAAAATTATTCTGATTGGCCGTCAATGTTTAATAATTCATCAGCTGGAATCACTCTGAAAGTGATTCCAAAGATGTTGTTCCTCTGTCCTTTTATAATTATAGTCAGTATGGGCTTTGCTATCACTTTATATATAGAATTCTTTATTGTTATAGTTATCATCCTTGGTATAAAGGGCCTTAAAACAGGTTTAAAAAGCTAGAGTTCTCTGTTCTATTCAAGTCCATTATCCATCTTTCTGTTGCTATTGAGCATTACCGAGCAGAACGAGCTGCCTAAATGCATTGTGTTGTGCTCCTAAGTGAAGCAAATGCACTCTGTGTTACACTGAGAAAGCAAAGTCATCTATTTATAATCCACTCCTTATGGGCTGATAGATAACCTGTGGGAGAGCAAATATTTCCAGCTTTCTGCGACAGGCTAAGATCACACCTTCCACCAGCCGTTTGCCCCATCTGTTCTAGTTTAGCTCAGCTGCTCTGAAGCTGCCCAACACTATTACCACCCCACTGTCACAACCTCAGGTGTTTTCTTCTGCTTCAGATGCCTCCGTTCTCTTAAATTGTTTTAAGATGGGTCGACAGACTGTCTGAGAGGAGATAGCGTGAAGTAGACAGACAGGAGTCCTGGCAGCTGATGGCTATTGATCCAAAGAACACCATCTGAGGTTCAACTGAATCTGAAAGAACAGCAGGGACAATCTGAACTGTCTTTCAGAGCCAAAAAACCCCAGAGATCCTTACTTCTGGTGCTAAAATATATTAGCTATATTTAAGTGGTTTATTTGAAAGATTAGGATGCTTCAGTGGTTCTCTTGTGGTTTTGCTTCAACACCTAGAGTACAGTGTGAATGGATGTCGATAACAAAATAAATGGGAACAAAATAAAATCTACATCTAAAATATTATTGATTGATAAATATGTTGTACATGTACATGTCCTGTTTGAAATTTCATCATTACAAGTTTCAAGAAATTACATTAAAGTATAACATACCACGAATACCATCAAGTTTACCAAAAATATCAAAATTCAAAGACAGTAGAATGACGAAATTTAAATAATTAAGATGTCCTCATAATGACCTTCTGACCACTTGAGTGGGTCAGAAGCACCCTAAAGTTCAGCTAATTTAATATAGCCTACATTTTTAACTATAATACATTTTATAGCTTATTTGCAATGAATAAGGACATATTTTTAAAGTGAGTGTATTATGTCTTAATTAGGGTACAATGGGGCCTTTGATTTTATTTTCTCTAAACCAATAGACACAAATCTCGGGATAAAAGCCTGCTGCAGCTCTTTCCAAAACATTCCCTTTTCAGGATGCATGTGGAAATTTGTCTGATCTTTGATGCGATCGCAGACAGCAGCGCAGAATTGATTCTGCACTAGTTTGATCTAATATTTGATGTTTTGTAGAATATTATAAATTTCAGTTGCAAATGAAAATAACTAAAACTATTGAATACATTTTGAGACAAAGGTCTTTCAGTTTTCTTCTAGGTAAGGTGTCAATAAAGATAAAATATAATATGGTATTTGGGGCTTAAGACACAACAATTAACATGATAATAAATATCTGTCTGACTTTTCCGTATTCAAATGACATGATTAGATTCGAATGGGAAATATATTAAGTTGGTGTCGACCTTAGAGATCATTAACATATTTATACTGAAATCATCATATTTTAAAATATATTAGTCACATCATATAATAAAATATGGTTTAATATTACTACTTTATATCTAGAGATCGCATTTAATGCTTTCACAATCTTTACTTTTTAAAATAATATTATGTATTTTTAAAATATATTTTAATATTTTATTGACTATGAAATTGAACAAAAATGAAAGAAAATAGTGCAAATTTTGCTAAATTGACTATTTTAAACAAGTATTAACTTAGACATTATTTTAGCTAAATATTTGTATGTTTTGTGCGCCTTTTGTGTGTTTGGGATAAAGGCCCTCCTCGCCCCCTCATTTATACAATTTTTAAACAAAATTAACCACTTTTATAATTTATCTTCACACAAAATATATTGCTCCATCAATGTTGTATACAATTTTCTTTCCCTAAGGTGTTCCTTTAGCCCTGTTGTAACTTACTCTTTTTAAAAGTGTGCACTTCTTTTTCACATGGCTTCCTATGTCAGAATGTCATATGACCTACAAATAGGCCATATTTTAAATACATATTTAACTCATTTTCTCATTCAGATTTAAGCTGCAACTCATAAGCTAATAAAGTACCAACTACTTCACCGCTAGTTGTACTATAGAGAGCCATTCACTGATGTTCTGTAACTGCTTGCAGTTGGCCAGGGAAAGTAGGACAGGGAACTGCTGGGAAGAGTCCATTGGGATATGTAGCCTTATACAGCTAGATTAATATACAGCATGACAGAGAGAAGCAGAGCCGGGTGCTAGTGATGAGAGCAGGTAGATGACAACATGCTAATAGCCATTTATCATCTTATGTTCCTCATTAGTAGAGCAAATAAACCTGCTAGAACCAGAAGGGTTGAGGGAGGTGGCAGACTGAAAAGTGAATTAGTTATTGTATATGAAATAGATAATTTGGTCATAGCTGATTACAGTCAGTGTTGTTAATGTTAACTAAAACTGAAAGTGCATGCAAGTACAGCTCCTGTCTCTTTGAATGGGAAAACAACTAATTCTCCAAAAAGGTTCACCAAGCTTACGATTACATTCCCCATTTTAAATCACAAATTAAATTTGACAACAACTGTCTCATAAATTCTGTGTATAAATGCTCAAATTATGACTAACAAATATATTTTGCATGTGCATTCCTAAGCGCCAGAACACTGACGGTTTCAAACAGCAGCTGAAGTAACGCAAGGACTTTACCAATTCACCCTTCGCCAAGAGTTTGAAAAACAGGCCAATCATAATGCTGAATTTGCCCTTTTGTCTGACATACAAACCAGACAGGAGAGATAGTGGATAAATATTGGTGGACTTTAGACAAAATACCTTCTGATTTTGATGAATGTTTATTTTATGCTATATCTACTAGATGATCGGTTCACTTGAACTGAGGCGCTTCAGCAAACTGTCAACTCACATTAAGGAACCACAAAACCGTATTGTCTAAATTTCAAAATTGTAAAACAGTGAGACTTTATTTCATACCAAAATGAACCTGCTCTGTCTTGTTTTTTGGAGCGTTGTGAGTGTATTTCTGTATTTTTGATGTGTGGCATGAAAGCACCATAATTTGTCAGACGTAGCAACAGTAATAAATAGGAGCAAGTCTTTGCGGAGGGTCAATTTTGGCATATGCTATAAGTAGGAGAAATAATAATAGATATATAGTATTTATATTACTAATATATACACACACACACACACATATATATATATATATATATATATATATATATATATATATATATATATATATATATATATATATATATATATAAATAATACTATATGTTATAATTCTAAAATAATATTAAAATACTTTTAACTTGACTTGAATCGGGACATGCTTTAATTTTCACATTGGCACATATCGATACATCATTTGAATTATCTGTTAATTATTGGTTAAGCTTAGCATTCTTTGCCCCTGTTTCACAAACAAGGGTTAAGTTAGTCAAAGACTAAAATGCGTGTTTGTGCTGTTTTAACTGAAAGCAACTTTTAACAAAGGGATGTTTATAAAAGTTACTGAAATGTCCTAATTGAACTAAGGCCTAGTTCTGGTTTAATGTAAACCCTGTCTGTGAAACCAGGCCTTTAAATAGCTGTATGCTGGACCATAGGCATTGGGGCGCTGATGAATTCTACATTTATTTTTCCATATGAATTGAATTTAAAGGGGTCATGACATTAGAAATCAAATTTGCCTTGATCTTTTGACATATCCAACAAACTCTTTAGTGCTGGTTGTGAATCATGAATCACTGCGAATACAATAAAAATCAGTTGTTGTCCTCCAAAAAATGTGTGTGCGATTTGGTTATGCCTCCGCGTTAGAGCACGTGCAGTACTGGAGACACAAAACCTGCATGTGACCTAAAGTGATCAGATATAACAGACCATAATGCAGTTGCTCAAGACTATTCTATATCTTGTACTGATGAGGAAGTGCAGAGACCACAATGGATCGATATAGCATTGGGTCGATGGTAATTGATAAAAGCTCTGGCCTTACTCTCCTTTCACCGCCAGTCAAGTCACCTTTATTTACATAGAGCGATACACAATACAGATTGTTGAAGCAGCTTTACAGTAATAAAATAAAAATAATGTATTTTGGCTGGTGTTCAGTTGAACTCAGTTCAGTGTGATTCAGATCTGTTGGAACGATCATCAATTATTAAACCTATAAAACAGTTCTGGAAAAAATGCAGTGATGTCATCATCAAGCTCAGTTCAGTTCTCGTATAACAGCGTCAATACAGTCAGATCAATAACATTGTTGAATATTAAGCATCCCCAACTGAGCAAGCCAAAGGCGTCAGTTGCAAGGAACCCAAACTCCATCAGGAGACAGAATGAAGAAAAAATATTGGGAGAAACCAGGCTCAGGACTAATGAACAAACGTGGTAATAGACTGTTTCTGTTAAGGCTCTGTGCCGATGGCTGTCACGTCAACAAGGTCCTCACAGGCTATTGTCTAGTCTCTGTTGATACTCCAGGGCTGTGTTTTGGTCATGTCTAGGTACAACTTCTGCTCTGGATATGGACTGGATCTGGCTGACTACGGTAACCTCGGGATAAGAAGACAGCAGACAGACTCAGACTCCACTTTATTTTCCCATGTAAGGCAACTACGATTGTAGGATGGTGCCAGAGCAACAACCACATCCATGTACATTTCAAATTAACTATTACATAAAATCATTCAATATAAACAATACAATTGTCCAAAATACACATTAAAACTAATATTAGACAGACTAATATTGGAATAGATGCCACTTTTCTTATGATGTAACAAGTACATCGGGTGTTATGGGAAGTGGGAAAGACCTGATTTATGCAGCCTAACAATCATTTTGTCACATGTCAGTCATGTCCATGTCTACTTCCCGTTTCCTTCCATGATCTCCCTGTGTGTTTCCATTCACCTGTCACGTCAGCAATCACATCGTTAGTCTTGTCAGCTGTGTCTAATTCCCTAATTCCTCCCATGTGTATTTAAACCCTGTGTTTCCTTCAGTCCATGTTGTGAGTTGTCAGTGTATGGTTGTGCTTTCTTTGTATGTGTTCGCTGTGTTTATGCTTCTAGTTTTGCCCAAGAATTGACATTTTGTTTTGTATTTCAAAAGTTTTTTTTTTTTTTTGTTTATGGTTAAAATAATTTCCTGGACTCCTGTGCCTCTTCGTCTCCCCCACCAACCGTAACACATTTAACTGATTTGATTTAATAGAAATTGATACTGTGTTGTGTATGCCAAGTTAAAGAGAAGTGTTTTAGTGTGTCTGCTTCCTGAACAATGCTAGGAATCCTATTCCAGAGTTTAGGTGCTAAAAAGGCAGAAAAAAAAAGAAAAAAATAGGCCGCCAGTAGTTATTCTATGCATTATCAACTGGCCAGAATTTTGAGGTCACAACAGATGTGAAGGACTATAATGCATTAAGAGCTTTGTAAGTAATCAGAAATATTTTAAAATGTATTCAATGTTTAACTGGGAGCCAGTGCAGTGTTGAAAGAACCGGGATAATATGGTCAGCATATTTAAGAATAAATAATAGTTCAAACAAACAACTCTTGATGTATGTCTATGACCCGAATATATAGTATGAAAGAAAAAAAAAACTGTTTATAAGTGGAAATACAATTACATTTATATTTAAATTAAATTATGATGCTGAATATGATTTTGTTTTTATGATGAAACCTTTGTTCTGACAAACTACTATTCTGCTGTAAACCAAGTGAAATAAAAGTTTGGCATCTGTAATATATTTAATGCCTCTTTTCTCACCAATCTGTATTTGTTTAATAACAAAAAACAGTAATATATTGTGAAATATTATTACAATTTAAAGAACTGGTTTCTACTGTATGCTAAAATATTGTTAAATGTAATTTGTAATCAAAGCTGTATTTACAGCCTCATTACTTCAGTCTTCAGTGTCACATGATCCTTCAGAAATCATTATAATATGAAGACCTGCTGCTCAAGAAACTTTTATTATTATTATCAATATGTTATCTAAACATTATTGGAAATTTCTGCTGCCTAATATATTTGGGGAAACTGTGATACATTTGTTTTTCGGAATACATTAATGAATAGAACGTTTCAAAGAATAGCATTTATTTTAATTAGAAATATTCAGAAAACATTATAAATTATCATTAATCACTTTTGATCAATTTAATCAGCCTTGCTAAATTAATTTATTTCAAAAGACTAACCTTACAGGCACCAAACATTTGCATAGTGTGGAATATCATTCACACTTTTACAAAGAAAACATTTGCTAAGCACAAGTTAGCACAAGCATAAGACAGCAGACCAAAGTAGAGAGTGCTTCAGCCAGAGTGGAAATTGTTAGAATAAAATAGTCATTGACTGCTAATGGTCACTCAGCACAGCATCATCCACTTCAGCTCTAATATGCATCTGAGAGCTCATTGAGGAAGAGAAGAGCGAAAAATGCAGAACACACCTCTTAATGAATCGAATTAGACATGATGGATTGTGTTGCTCTATTGCAGGGGTCGCCAACCTTTTTGAAACTGAGGGCTACTTCTTGGATACCGATTAATGCAAAGGGCTACCAGTTTGATACACACTTCCGAAATATCAAATTTGCTGAATTTACCTTTAATTATATGTCATTATTAATAATTAATGATATTCATCTATGTGAAGACACTGATCATGTTAATGATTTCTCACAATAATTATACAAGGTAGGAAACCTATCAATGTGCAACACTTTATTTCTCTAAATCTCTGCAAGTATTTACATTTTCAAATGATCACTTCTACAAGATTTTTACCAGCCACTAACAATTTTTAACAAATCATGCACTACGTTGCACCATGTCTGTCCTGTATTCCAGTGTTTTTCAACCTTTTTTGAGCCACGGCACATTTTCATTGAATAAAATCACAACGCACACCACCAACCGAAGATGTTAAAAAATAACGCGAGTGTTCATGAAATGGTATGGTTTTTATTCAGAAAAAATATTTTCTCCAGTCTTTGGTGAAAGGTGATTTGTCTTTTTCTTTTTTACTATTTCGCCAGCTTTAGAGAACATTCTCTCGCATGGAACAGATGCAGGTGTACACAAAAACAGTTTAGAAAGCTGATATAAATGAGGATATATTGCTTTGAATATACAACACTGAAATAAACTCAATCCACTCTCAACAATAACGCAAATGCAAACACCATCTACTGCAACCCACGGTTTGGTTTCACTTTTATAAGAAATACAGCCGCCAGGTTTGAAACCCGTCAACACTGATCGGGCTGTCAGAGCAGTCAGGTGGTTCACTGCCGGAGTGAAGCAGTGTGTTTGCTTCAAACGTCATTTTCACGTGACTAGTGACGTAATGATACAAGCTCCGAAGCAGTGGTTCATTGCAAAGCCCGTTCGAGTTTGAAGCAAGCTTCGGAGCGTCGGTGTCAGACGTAACATCACAACAGACGCGCACCATTGACGCTTGCAGTCGCTCAAAATGTTTTTTTTTTTTTGAAAAATTAGGTGAAATTGAATAATTTTCCGCGGCACACCTGACGATCTCTCACGGCACACTAGAGCTATTTTTAGAACAGGCCCGCGGGCGACTCATGTGGTCCTTGGGGGCGACCTGGTGCCCGCGGGCACCACGTTGGCGACCCCTGCTCTATTGTGAAAGAATGGATGAGTCGGCATTGAGAAGATACAGCGCATCAACATCATTTCAGACAAAAGAAAAAATGTACTGTCAGACAGGTTTGGTTTGTTCAGCTATCTGCTTTTCCATCTTTTTGTATTATCATAACCTGAAAACTGGTAAAGACAAGAAGAATAAGAGAGAAAAATAGAGAGCAAGTCATCACAGAAGAGAGTATGCTTCTGTAAAATATTCATGGGGGTGGGATATTTTAAGACCCCTCCTGTCTGCTGGGAAGAGATGAGAATGCATGAAATGATTTAGTGCCGTCATATTCTCTGTCATACACTGTAAATCAAGACCTCCTTGAAAATTCTCCTCTTGAAATCAGCCATTTGTTTTGAAATTCTGTGTTTATTCTGTGGAAATCCCACTAATGCTGAGTAAAATTGAAGCAGGCATCAACTACTGCTACCAGAAGGCCATTGCCAGAATATTCAAAACAACAAGACTGTTATATACATTACTCAAAAAAACAAACAAAAAAGGGGAACACTTCTCTAATCATCAAATTATAACCCCAAGTCAATTAAACTCTTTTTTAAACCAATCAGAAAGCAGAAGTAATTATGAATCAATTGCTACTGCTTTGGTGCATATGAAAGTGATAACAGGTGCACTGGAGAGGAAACAGCAAGACAGACCACGAAAAGGGAATGATTTTACAGGTGGCGGCCATAGACAATACATTGGTACCTCGAGATACGAAATAACCCGCAGCGTCTGTAACCCGCTGTAACCCGTTCTGAGGCGGCCTTCGTACAATGAGTTTTTCGTATCTTGGAACACATTTTACATGTAAAATGGCTAATCCGTTCCAAGCCCTCCAAAAACACCCCATTAAATTTCATAATAAAGCTAAATTGACCTATAAACAACGAAATAACGTAAAATGTCAAAGCTTACCTTTCGAGTGAGGCTATCTCCGAAAGTGGCGGCAGAGGAGGAGGAGGGCAAACGGCAGATAACGTACGTACGTACACTTAACTTTACGAAAACACATAAAAAATGTAAAGTTTCGGGTGCGGAGTGGCTGAGCTAAAGCACGCCAGCACGTACGTATAGAAGATGCACGATGGGAGGGATGCTGTCCAATTAGAGAGAAGGATCTCATGGCTTGGCTAGCATCAGGAACCAATGGGAGAGCAGAAGGATGGTGGCGAGTCTACTATAACTAAGATGGCGGCGTGCAGCGCGAGTTTCAAAATTGTTATGGGGCGAATCTCGGACTTTCAGAAACCTTTCGTATCTTGAAAACTTTTCGTATGTAGAGCAGTAACATTTTTCGTCTTTGCTTTCGTAACTTGGATTTCTCGTAAGTTGAGCCTTTCGTATCTTGAGGTACGACTGTATTATTCTTCCTGACTGATTTGTCTTTAGTTTTGTGTTTTGTTAGGGACCTTGTAAATGTCTGTACTGCAACACAATCAGGTTACACAGGCAGTCCTGCTCCTCCAGGATGATCATCCATACGTGCTGTCACAAGTAGGTCACAAAAAACAGGAAGTTTCAAGTGCATAGAGGAGATACCAGGAAACAGGCTGTTTCACGGGGAGAGCTGAACAGAGATTTCGAAGGACAACAACAACAGCAGGACTGGTATTTGCTCCTTTATACGAGGAGGAACAGGAGGAGCACTGCCAGAGCCCCTTCGAATGCAGTGTTTACCAATCCTGTTCCTGGAGGCACACCAACAGTACACATTTTGGATGTGTCCCTTATCTGCCCCATATATTTCTGGTCTTGGGAGTCTCTAGTAACAAGCTGATGAGTTGAATCAGGTGTGTTTGATTAGGAAGAGATGGAAAACCGGTAGTGTTGGTGTGCCTCCAGGTACAGGGTTAGAAAACACTGTTCTAGTGGGACCTGTGCTCACAGCTCATCCCTGTGAAGCTTGATTGGATTTTGCAAGAGAAAAATAAAATTGGCCACCACAGGCACCCCGTTCTCTTCACGGAAGAGAGCAGGTTCACACTGAGTGCACGTGAAACAGCAGTAAACGATTCTGGAGATGCTGTAAGGAACGTTGCGCTGTGTGCAACTTCATCCAGCATGACTGGTTTGGCGGTGGAATAAATTGGAGGGTAGCACAGACGTCCAGATGTTAGCCAATGGTTCCCTTACAGCTGTTCGGTACTGGGAGGAAATACTTAGAGTCATTGTCAGACCTTATTCTGGTCCAGTGGCCCTGGGTTCCTCCTGGTGCATGTTAATGCATGGCCTCATGTGGTTAGAGTGTGTAGGCAGTTTTTTTTTAGATAACGAAGACATGGATGCCATTGACTGGCCCTCACATTTCCCAGACATGAATCCAACTGAGAACCTCTGGGACATTATATATCAGAGCATCCAAAGCCACCAAGTAGCACCACAGACTGTTCAGGAGCTACTGATGCCCTGATCCAGGTCTGGGAGGAGATCCCTCAGGACACCATCAAGAGCCTTTATTGCAGAGCGGTACAGCAAGTCGCAAGCCAGAATCCAGGATCTCTTCTCCGGACCATAACCCTCCAAGTCTACCAAATATTGATGCCTTGTATGTATCCCTCCACCTCACATCAAGAAGTTTTCATACTGTTTAGGCACACAACCCCGGGAGCTGGCGGAGCAGAGGTCTGAGGCTGAAGCGGGGAGTGAATAACGTGCTTGATCTTAGAAACGTTAAAACTGTCACTGGGTTAAGCATCTTGGTTATGACATACGGTCCAATAAATGTGGGTCCCACTTTACATGCGGAAAGTTTGAGGGGAACGTCCTGGACTGAGAACCAAATCTTCTGACCACACGTAGTGTGGGGGCTTAACAATGAAGGTCCGTTAACGTCTTGTTCGTTTCACCAGTCAAGGGAACCTCTGAATAAATGGAAGCGTGATCATGCGTCATCATATTTATGCATGAGGTCAGCAGGAGGAGAGGAGATGGTCTTTTGTGGCTGTTTGAACACATCTGACCACATGAGAGATTACACTAAGAAAGCAATCGGGTCTAATATGTTTTCAACTACATCTGGAAATGGTGGAAGGTGGACAAACTCAAAATGTTTTTGACCCATTTACACCTGTATTTAGCGTCATTCACTCGTGATTTGATCAACTAAAACCCGACATACAAGTATTCCAAGATACGAGCAAGCCTTCAAGCTATTTTTTTGCTTTGAGATGCGAGCAGGTAGGTAGGTCGCCTCATTTATGGGGTAATTGCATATGATCTCCACTAGAGGCCACCTTGGTTTTACAGCAGGAGGTTACCGGTGGCGACGAGTGATTAATGAGTATTAAGCTGGGAGCAGCACGAGTTACGCGTGTTCAATAATAATAGTTAGTTCTTATGGGAAAAAATATAAAAAAGCAACTCGAGTTACGAGCTCAATCCTGGAACAGATTATGCACGTATCTCAAGGTATTACTGTGTGTATGTGTGTGTATATATATATATATATACTAATAATTTACAATAGTTATTGTACTTAATAGTTCACTTTACCTCTTTAGCAGGTGTTTTGTTGTTGTTTTTTTACTGACAAATTCTTTTTTGCAAGTGTTCAACGCAGTAATGTATTCGAAAACATATAGCCTATACAACAGAGACCTTCATATTATTTTGAAAACACTTAGAATTTTATTACATTCTGACCACTTCGAAGTTCAACACAGTCACCACTATTGCTCTGACACTGACCATGGAAAACACTCAAGAGCCCAGTCTAAACCTCTTTCCTCCAGTATAACTGACTGTAAACTACAAATGGATTTTGCGGCAGACTTATTGATCCTCTTAAGTAAAATATGGTCCTAAATCAACATGAGTTCATTCACTTTGAACAATATGAAGGTGTCATGGAATTAAGAATCTAATTTATGTCCCTAGTCTTTATGTAGTAGAGCTGCTCAGAGTGAAATTCTGTACACATCAAATGCAGGATTTTATACCTTTGATTACGATTTTATTATTTGATTGATTTTGCATATTCCTTTGGTTAAAGACAACAGTATTTTCAGCTACAGTACCTCTCAGTGGCCGGCAGGGGGCATGTGGTCCATAGATGAAGCAGAATCAAAAGTGGAAACAAGTGAAAGGAAAAGAGTGTGATACAAATTTAAAAAAGAAAAATGAAATGAGGTAAATTAATTAACTCTTTTTTCATATATACAGTGAAAAAGAAACGCACACTTGCTTTTATTAACAAAGGGGACCGAGGCTAGTTTTCACATTTTTTAAATATAAAAATATATAATATTTCTAAATATGTATAAATACATAAATATGGTTTTATTTATAGCCTACATTTATTTCTGTATAGTCAGACGTTTCCACAGTATTGCTATATGGAATACGGTTAATTCAACAGATTGGCATTTGACACACAGAGATAAGCTTTTCATCAAACATAAGATAATTTATTATTAAAATAATAAGGTATGCTGACACGTTTTGCACCGCAGCACATCTGCCAGCGTGTGTTTTGTCCTGCCCCATCACCCCTCAGTGAAGCTTACAGATCACACACTTACAACACAGATGTTCTGCTGGAGTCCAGGATGAACGCAAACTTCACTAACCCCGCTAGAAACTCCGTTTGCACACCTCACCTTCTAATGACTGCGGAAAACACCGACTCCCGTTCACTTAGTGCTCGTTTTGCGACGACTTTCTCGATTTTGTTTTGGCGCGTCTTTGATTGTTTTGGCGCGTCTCGAGCTCTTCCTGCACAAGCGCGCGCTGGCCTGGCAGCATCTCTTCACAGCACCTCTCACAGGTAATGGCAGCATTTTCACCTGAACAAAACCTTGCAGATTTCCTTCACACTTATCTTGTGTTCAGTCACGTTCCCAAGACGGTATTTAAACATCTTTTTTTGCTGTTGTTAATTTTTTCTAGTTGGACCGTTCAACCCTTATGGCTTTACTATAGTTTTTATAAAGTGTACTTATTACAAAAATAATGTACTTTAAGGGAACACATTTAATTGTGTATTAAATGCAATAATTTGCATGTAGCTGAAAACATTATGTATAATTGACTTAATATGAATTTAACAGATTGATTTAATATGAATTTAACAGATTAAGTTCATATGAAATGCAATTAGTTGAACGTTTGAGTGATTTTCTTAAATCACATAAGTGGGACTTAAATACATCTTTATAAGTACTTTCATAATTGCTTCTAGTGTCTTTACACTTTAAATATAGTTAAAGTGCAGTGCTCAATGTACTGACAAGAAATGAATGTGAAGTAAAATATACTTTAATGTCAGATATCAACACTGTCACAGTGTGGATGTAGGAAGTAAGAGCACAACGAAGGAGAATTCAAGGGAACGGGTTTTAATCATAAACAAACAAACAAACAGGAGAAACAACCACAAATCTATAAATGAAGGAGAACAGACAGAAATTAAGGGAGAACTCAGAGTATAAACACATGCCCAAACAAAGGGAACTAATGAGCTAATTAATAAGGTGATTGACAGAAAAGGATGAACCGAACGAAACAAACTCAAACTGTGACAAATACACTTAAGTGGAAATTAATTATTTTACGTATACGTGCTTTAGTATATTAGTCAATTCATCTAAATAGTGTACTTATTTAAAGTTATATAAAATCAGAATTATTTCAAATGGTTAAGTTGCACTTAATTAGACATTATTACAAAGTGATGTTTTTTTTTAAGTTTACTTTTAAGATTTGAAGTACTCAAAACATACACTTTCAACACAACTAAGCACACTTCTTTTTCACAGGGGAAACCAAGCAGAGTTTGAGTGCATTTTAAAACAAACAGCATTCAATTTTAAAATAGGTATTGACTTGCATCTTCACAGATGATTTGCTTTAGATTAAACCATCTTCCCACCCCCATGTCACTCCATAGGCTATAGATTTATGATTTTTCTCCTGTGACACACAAAGTTATCAAGATGTAAAACATTCTAAAATAACAATTAACATTCTGCATGGAGTGCATGATGAAGGGTGGATGTTGTTGGTGTATCTTGGGCAGAGAGTGCTGGTGAGAGAAAAGCTCATCCTTCTGCCCTCCAGCTCACATTGAAGGACATTCAGCGTCAGTCGTAGGCGTTGACCATCAGAGATTGTGTGTGTGTGAAACTAATACCCTTGTTATGCAGTGTACAGATGGGTGCACAGCAGGAGAAGGGTATTTTTGGAAGGGTTTCCCTGCAAACCCCTTAGCTGATGATTTTGTGACATTTGCAGGTCACGTTACAGATTCTTCCAGCAGACATGAACGGAAAGACTTTTTACTGTATATTATTCCAGCATAGTTTGCAAATGCATGCTTACATTTGTTCATGCTGTTAATAACTGGCTCTCCTATTTAAATGTTCCTGGTTCAATAGTTAAAGTGTACAATTTCTATAAAGGTTTTAGTTGATGTTGGCATGTATACATGTTTGTTTATCAGCATCTGCCAGTTGGCAAAGCCAAATCCTTGCCCTCCCTCTTATTTATTTCCTCTGCACAGTGCAATAAGCCGTTGGTCATGATGTACAAATCTAAAGAGAGGAAACTCAAGTTGACGTGTTTTGCAAGAAAAGTGAAAAAATCCCAATAGTGTACTCTGCCTTATAATGCAGTTAATCAGACTCAATACTCAGCTCTAGTGACTTTCTGACCTTCTACACGTGTTTGAGCTTGAAGTGGTAGCGGAGAAGTAACATCTGTGTGGCCGGGCTCAGCACTTATCTAATGGTTTGTTTGCAGATGTGATTCAGCAACTAAATCAGGCTAAAACAGCTGCCACACAAGGGCAGATCATGACCCCACCAGCGCTCACAGACACCAGACGTTCTCCGAGCTCCCAGCTGGGTCAATCAGTGGTGTGTGAGAATGCAAAAAACGTCCACTCTAGCATTGATTTTTAGCAGCTTAGTGAGAACACAATGAGCTCAAGGAAGGCAAGAAATATTGTACCCGTTATATTGTGGTTAAATCTGGAGATTTACTCCACATAGAACTCCCATCACAGTTGTACATTTTCAGTCTACACAGGACAGTTAGCACTATGCTAGTAGACTACACTGCTAGCTTGCTAACTGAAGGCGTTCGGAAAACAAAGAAAAGGAAATGTTTAATTTGTCCATTTTTGGATACTGTAATAGCAACCGTATTTTTCATATTTTGTTGTGTGTATTTGTCCTTTTTAAATACATGCCCAAAAGTCCATGTATCATATGTGTGTCTCTGTGCTGTCCTGTGACTCAAACCGAAGCCAACGCCTACTAGAGCCTACAGAGCACGCTAGCCTACAGAGCAACACCAAGGTCAAGATCTTACTTTGAGTTAAATTCACAGGGAAAGCAAGAACTGATTAGACTGTCAATGTGTTTCTTGAATGCAATATTAGTCACTTTGGATAGAAATGTCTACTTAATGTAAATATTACACTCCATCTTTGATCACATGCACAGAAAACCACCTTGGGAACAGTGTCTTGTTCACAGCTCAATACACTTATAACGCTCTCTTTTTTGTCTTATTATAATGCATGTATCTCAGGAAACAGTGTATTATGACAGTAACGTTACATGATATCTCTTGAAAGGACTGGAATTGCTGCCTCATGATTTCATAATCATTGGAAGCCAAAATCAAAAAACAAAAATAAAATTCTATTAACTGCAAAGCCTTAGTCATGAATTAATGTAATAAAATAAAAAGGCTCTAGCTACTTTGACGCGAGTGGGAGTGGCATAGTTTAGTCGTCACAGTGAGTGAGAAGTTGATATGGAGCAGCTAAAACTCCCGCTTTAAATTTAATTTTAAATTCCCGCTCCAGCAGCCATATCACCCTGTAGCCTAAGACTGGTTGCCCACTGAAGCTAAGCAGGGTTGAGCCTGGTTTGTACCTGGATGGGAGACCTCCTGGGAATGACTAGGTTGTTGCTGGAAGTGGTGTTAGGAGGCCAGCAGGGGGTGCTCACCCTGCGGTCTGTGTGGGTCCTAACGCCCCAGTATAGTGACGGGGACACTGTACTGCAACAAGCACCGTCCTTCGGATGAGACGTTAAACCGAGGACCTGACTCTCTGTGGTCATTAAAAATCCCAGGATGTCCTTCGCAAGAGTAGGGTATAACCCCGGCATCCCTGGCCAAATATGCCCATTGGCCTTTGTCCATCACGGCCTCCTAATCACCCCCTTACACTAATTGGCTTCATTGCTCTGTCTCCTCTCCTTAGCTGGTGTGTGGTGAGCGTTCTGGCACAGGTTGCCGTCGCATCATCCAAGTGGATGCTGCACACTGGTGGTTGAGGAGATCCCCCCCCCCCCTCCCAAGCGCTTTGAGCTCTGGAAAAGCGCTATATAAATGTAACTGATATTATTAATTATTATTATTATTATTAAACAAGTACAGTGCAAAGGAGAGTCTGATATCAGAAAGAAAATGTGTCCGAGCTCGTAATAAAACAAGAATCAACATTGGCGTGGCTTATGGATGTGGCAAGAACTGAGGGATTGAAATGTTGTGAAAAAAATAAAAATTTCATTGTAAAGCATTATTTATTGTGAAGAGTCATTTCATTATGTTTGTTGTAGCACTGGAATTTATTTTCAAAGACGTGTCTATTAATGGTTATACATACAATAGCTTTGTCAGGTTGAGATCCTTTGCATTTAAATCCGAGATTTTATCCGCAGAGCTGAAGCATAATCAAAACAATGTTCTTACACAAAATTTATATAGAATGTATATACACGTTTGCACAATGTTTAATGTACACTACATTCATATACTATACACTTACACCCGTAGTACTTACTGAACACTATTTATTTATATACATCCCACCTCACTATTTATAAACACTGTACATAATTGTATATACATAGTATCTACGGCACTATGTATACACTGAGTATACTGTAACCTGTACATTTCTCCCTCTCTCTGTACAATCTCTCCTTCGCTCTCCCTTCCCCTCCCTTAAAACAAACTTTTAAGCATTTCACTACAGGTTGTACTGTGTATGATTTGTATGTGACAAATAAAACTTAAACTTGAAATGCATGCAGTATTGCTATTTAACCACAAATTGCTCAAACTTGGTTTAAAACAAAGGATTTGCAAAAGTTTGGAAGCTTCAAAAACCGCATTTCAAAAGCGCCCATGACTTACTTTGAGGTACAGGTCATTTTGGTGGCTAAAAAAATCCATCCAACAGTTCTAAAAGTTGTGTTTCCAAAATTACATTTGACATTTTTACAGCACATGCTATTGTAAAGACTGTAAATCTAACCCTCACAGCCTCCTTTTCATCTGCATACATTTCAATGTTTCTACCCTGACTTGACTTATTATCAATAAACTTCTTTCATAGCAAAATCATCTTTGTTTTGTAAAGTTTTATGTAATGGTGGTAGGAGAAACATTCTCAAAACACCACAGGGTGGCAACACCTGCTGGTCATAATGGTGTAAAACTGACACGAGATCAGTTAAAGCCATTAGACACTCATGTTTCATGACTCACCACATCAACGCCATCTGTATGTGTTTTTACAATTTAACATGGTTCGAAACAGTATGGCGTGATGAAGACTCGTTTGCCGAAATCACATGACATTTATACAAGATTATATATGATTAGCTCCAAACCACTGGTTCCAAATAAAAGATTTGTAAATATTTCGAAGCTTCACAAAGAAGCATTTCAAAACTTCTCATCACTAACTTATCTGTTTTTTCTTTGGTTTTCGGTCTCTGTCAAATGGGACCCGTTTCGAGTTCTCTCCATGTTTATAAACCCATATGGTTGCTGATGCCAGTGCCAGTGGATTTATCTCTGTATTCGACTCTGCACGCAAGAGTGGGTGACCTAAAGGGGCAGGCTGTTAATTTGGACTCTGGCATCTCTGTGTCTGAGGGCTTCCTCGTCTCTGCAAATCTCAAAAGCTGTGCCAAAGAAAATCCCCTAGCCATGGGCCAAAATACACAGTTTGCCAAAAAGGGAGCGCATCCTTTCCTGCCATTTCCATGCGTATAGACTGCAATTGAGTAAAAAAAAAAGTGTTTTACAGTGGAATAGCAAAAATTGTGTCAGCTGCAAAAAAATCAGTCTCTAAGGAACAGCTTTGTTATTTGCATTCGTTTGGAAGTAAAAATAGAATTCAAATGTTGTTTCCTTTCAGCAGCCCAATAGCTGTAATTTCTTCCCATGGATTCAACACGGAAAACTCTGGAAGAGAGAAAGAAAATGTGTTCAATAAAAAACTGCTTGCCTAGTTATATTAGAATATTCTAATATTTTAGACGGTGAAAACATAAACCTCTCTCAATGTGTGACTAAGAACATCAAAAGCACTGTGCAAACCAAACGCTGAGAATTTAAACAAATATTCTAGATATATCTATTAATTTATATTTATAAAGCAGGTCCTTACAGCTTTTAGATTTCACATTACTTGAGGATGATTGAACCTCCCTCTCCTTTAAAGTATTAGCAACTTTATTTGATCTCAATTCTCATGTATTTTCAGTGACAGGGCATTAAATAGTGCTTTTAGGATTATTTTTTATAGGCATACACATATAATGTGCCGATGTGGGCTAGTCCCTCAGTAAATTCCTTTTAGGTCATTGTGGACTCTTCCTATTAAAGGGAAATCCTGCTCCGTAGCTGCTGCTATCTTTAGAAACGTGCACTACAGACATGTTATGGGTCTTTCTTATCGGGCAGTGATGGACTAGTCATCTATTGTGAGGAAGCTTCTGGATCCTGATGATGGATTGGTGTTTTGGAGTCGTGCCCAGTATAATTGAGCCTGCAGCCATGCGGCACTAATGTTCAGTTGAGTGAGGTGATCCTCAGCTTATGTCACTGATCTGCCTCTGCCACATTAATCCTCTTAATAGAACCATCCTGATTCCCAACCAAGCCCAAAATCACCTGCTACGGATCGGGGTATCCCAATGCAACCACCCACCATGCACATTTTGTTTCCCCCACTTAGTTTTAAATAGTAGTCAAAGACATTTCGAAAATGTAGACTTGTATGTTATTCATTTCTTTTTTCCCCAACATGCAGTATGACAACAGAACATATAATGTACTGTTTCGAATGATTTTTGTTGTGCATTTTAAGTAGAATCTTTTTCAGAACACACGATTAATGTTTTTCATAACTAGGCTTATCTTCTTACTTCATGGAATGATTATAATCACATTGAGAGTTCCCCAATTAAGTCTTCAACCTATTAATAACACAAATTACATTCTTTAGGATTTATGTGCTTAGCCTTTAAAATGGCTTTTGACTTTCAAATTAATTTCCTTTTAAGTGACTGAGATTAAGAAATTGTAAGCATGCTTGTTATGGAAACATTGTGCTTGTGATCTTTAAAGGGGTCATGAGTTGACAAACCTGTGGCATCTCAGACACAGGCATGTTGGGTAGGGGAATGTTATCGTCATGATGAAAATAAATATTAGGTTATAATTTTGCGATTATGACATGTTGGAGAGTGATTGTTATTTAATCAGCCGCAATGATTTATTTTATTTACAATTCTGACACACTTGTAATGTAACACTTCCCATTTGTGTATTTTATGATATAAAAACAGGATTTTTCAGGCTGAAACGACTACAGGCACAATTTATTCAAAAAGCACTTAAATTCAAAGTGTTCTGAGGCAAAACAGTTTATTTGTGTCAATAAAAGTCTCAAAAGTGATCATTATTTCAAGTTTCCATCTGCCACAGATCCTATGCACACATTAAAAAATTGCTGTCCGAAGAAACTTTGAAAGAACCTCTGATTGTAAAATGGTATTTGCTCTTGTGTGTCTTGTCTATTGTGTCATGCTAAAGAGTCGGGTGTTTCTTTTCAATGCGTGCATTCATGGAGCGGAGGGAACATTTCAGCAACTAAAACATCAGGATCCACTCTGTTCTTCAATTAAATATATTTTATGGCTTTTGAAGACTTGGCATACAACATGAGTTTATACTTTTATACTGCTTTTGGTCAGTTTTTGCAATAACCCATGACTGTACTTTTATTGAATTGTTTAGGAGTGGGGTTAGTTGGTCCAAAATATAAAAGTTGCCTATAAATATTTATAAAATCATGTTTACTTTTACAAATGCAATTACAAAGGCAAACAACTGAAAGCCCACTCCAAACAAGCTATACTCGTCCCAACCCTGCCTGCCCTAAATCCTCCAGTGGCCCTCACTGGTCCGAATCCAAAGCCCAGCCAGCCGTCTTCCCCGAGTATGGACATTACTCGCCATTGCCCAGCGAAGTGGATCCCCTGGTACAACCTCCAACTGCAACTCCTTCCTCCCACAGCTCCACCATGTCTCCTCCCTCCGTCGACTCCATTGAGGGCTTTCAAAGCCATTCACTGTAATAGTCAAGTCAAGTCACCTTTATTTATATAGCGCTTTTTACAATGTAGATTGTTTCAAAGCAGCTTTACAGTGGTCACAGAAAAGACAATATAAACAAAATTTGTTTCAAAACAGCAGCTCCAAAAGAGCAGGCGAATCAATACAATTGATGAACTTTAAGTGTTAAGTTTCCCCAACTGAGCAAGCCATAGGCGACAGCGGCAAGGAACCAAAACTCCGGCAGGTGACGTAACGAATGAAGAATAGAATGGAGAAAAAACCTTGGGAGAAACCAGGCTCAGTCGGGGGACCAGTTCTCCTCTGGCCAAAGCCAAACAGTACATGATTATTATATTGACAACAATTCAAGTCCAATATGAAGTCCAATTTGGTCCGGTTGGAGATGGGTTCATGATCGTCACAGGGGAGGGTCTAGTAGAGTCACGGTCTCCGCAGACACCCCAGGGCAGTGCTGTGCTCGTGTCCAGGTCCTTCATCTGATCTGGATACGGCCCGGATCCGGCTGACCACGGTAACCTCGGAATAAACAGAGAACAATATCAGCGTAGATGCCATTCTTCTTCTGATGTATCGAGTACATCAGATATTATGGGAATGTTCTCAGTTCCGGCTTATCTAAATTATGCAGCCTAACAATCATTTTACATGATTTGGATTAAAATGTATGTATAATGTGTTATGTGTATGCCAGGTTGAAAAGATGTGTTTTTAGTCTACATTTAAACTGACACAGTGTGTCTGCTTCCCGAACTGTATTAGGAAGACTGTTCCAGAGTTTAGGAGCTAAATAGGAAAAGGATCGACCGCCAGCAGTTGACTTTGATATTCTAGGTATTATAAGCTGGTCAGTATTTTGGGATCGCAATAGACGTGAAGGACTATAATACTGAATAAAGTGAGCGATATCTTCTACATAATGTTGTTTGTATGTCTATGTGGTGTTTTTAATATGCTTTAAAGCTAACCATGTGCAAATGCATCAGTCAACACCATTGCTGAGTATTTTCTCCTTAAAACTCCAGTGAACCAAAGACCGTCGCAAAGTCTCATCATATCAATAACCGTCAATTTTCCATTCTGATACATCGACTTATATAGACTTTTCTGTATAATTCACTCTTCCTCTTCTTCTGAATCCATTTCTGGTTCAAATATATTTGGCTTAAGTAAACCAATATTTCCACTTACAATGTGCAGCATTTACAACAGTAAAGTTGAGTGAGTGGATCTCCGAGCTGCTGTGAGTGAGTGAGGGCAGGGCTCATCTGCATATTCATGGTTAAATTAATGTATTACTCAATTAATGAAGGATGTATTTTCACAGGAAAAAAAAACATTTAAATATGTAATTTTGGTGATCAACGTTAAGTTTTAAGGGATACAGTTATTAACTATAGGGAGACTTTAAAAACACGAGACTGCAAGTGACATGTTTTTAATTTTATCAAAAAGGATGAATTATGAATAGCCTCTAAGCACGGCACTGTGACAAACAATGGTAGATTCATTCATAATTCAGTTTACAAGAAGCACTGAAAGTCATCCTTTGACAATTATTATTATTATGGTAGTAACTTAATTATTTTAATATACAAAACTGTTAACCAATCATAGCAGTGTTTACTTTGAAGTCTTGAATTTATCAAAAGAAAATAGTCAAATAGGATAGAAAATAGCTTATTACTTACTAAATTAGGATGTTTTTTTTAGTAAAAAATCTTGATAACATAAGTGGACCTCAGAGAATATTATAAAATGAAAATAATAATAATGTAGTTCAAGACCCCTTTAAGCTTTGTGGTTTTAAATGAACTGGCAGAAATGAGCAACTGTTTAACAAAGTGTCACAAGGAGTCTGTCTGTCTTTAACTGAATTTTAAATGACCTGCTTTAAAAGTGTAATAGAAGTCACTGTTTTCTTTAATGACCAGACAGAGAGAAATTGATGAGAACATGCTGTCTTGGACTGCAGCCCACAAGTCATTAATCATGTCACATTACGGCGGCGCTGGTCAGTGTATAATTGATCTCTCTTAACAAGAACAGACGAGGTAGGGTTAGTTACAGCAGGGTGCTTTCATCTGAGAATCACTTATGGATTCTCATTTTCACCATGCATTCACTTATATACAAGTAAAGGTGCATTGAATATAGTCACGAATATGTTTGAAGTTAATAACATTGTAATTTGGATACACTTTAAAAGCACTTTAAAGAAGGGACTTGAGTCGTTGCTAGGATGTTTCTAAGCGGTTGCTAAATAGGTTGTTCTGAGGAATGCTTACTTATATAATTTTCAAGGGTATTCTAGCTGATAAAAGTGTCTAAAGATGCTCTAGGCCAGAGGTGCTTAATCCTGTTCCCGGAGACCTACCTTCCTGCAGAGTTCAGACACCTGAACCTGCTAATTAAGCTCTTCAGGAACACTTGATAATTACAGACAGGTGTTAGATCAGGACTGGATCTGAACTCTGCAGGTCGGTAGATCTCCAGGAACAGGATGCGACACCCCTATTCTAGGCTATAAATAGATAGACAAAGATGGACTGACCGACAAATAGACAGATAGCAGATTTCACAACAGAACTAATTCAGTGACATTTGATACCAGCCACAAATCAATTCCTCAATTCTGCAGATAAATTGATGGCACTCCTCTGTCGTTTCAGTGACCCTCACCCGTCTGGTGATGATGGAGTTGATCTGTAAGTGTGGAGGGTGAATCGGCGAGCCGTTGAAGAGTAGTGATCTTTAAATAAGCCGGCTCAGGATTGATGTGATATGTAAACGATCGGTCTGGTGGGTATTGATGCTGGATGATGTAAGGCACTCGTCAGGTATATTCAGCCTTGGTTTATCTGTGCTCATCCAATGTGTCTGGGCTGCCGCTGGTTAAGGCGTGACCGACGTTGTGATGGATATAAAATATGTTGTATGACAGTTAACAGCTGTTTTACAAGGGCGATCAGACGTCTCTGCCTGTTAAAGGTGAGAAGGTGAGTCTCTGAAGAGAGATTGCTTACACTAATGGCTATATGGACCTCTTGAAGTTTGATCCTTAAAAATCTGACTTTAATGTTGTGTGATGGACAGCTCTTCTTTCCTTTGTATTTGTGTATTTTTATTTTTATTTTATTTTTTTGTCATTCTGTGTCTTGGTGTGCATCCAAACAAATGTTTAGTGTGAGTTTGTGTGCTTGCGTGTGTGTGTGCGTAGTTGTTTGCGTAGTGTCAGCTCTAGTTTCTTGCCAGCATAAGGTTACCCAATGCTGACTTTAATAGATTAAGCCACTCTGAACCCAAATGTAGAACAAGCAACAAGCTGAAACAACAGCCGGACAAGAGACCCCTCTCTCATGAGAGGTAGGCCTGTATGTATGTATGCATGTGTGTGTGTGTGAATGCACATATGTGTGTGTGTGTGTGTGTGTGTGTGCGTGCATGCATGTTCAGTTAAAAGAAAAGAGTATTTGGCAACATCTGTT
This sequence comes from Rhodeus uyekii, assembly GCA_037043235.1. Lineage (NCBI taxonomy): Eukaryota > Metazoa > Chordata > Actinopteri > Cypriniformes > Acheilognathidae > Rhodeus > Rhodeus uyekii. The sequence goes on along the minus strand of JAWRVZ010000071.1, from coordinate 2,995,955 downwards.
CAGACACTCTGAGGAAGTACCATAAATGTTAATTAGGGTAGTTTTCTTCTGAATCATCTGTAAGTTTAGTGTTTAGTAAATATATATACGGCTTTTAATATGTTCTATATGCTGTGCTATCATAATTTTTGAAGTGTGAACAATCCGTTTTTTTTGTGGTTTTTTTCAGATTTTGGTTTAGAACAAAAAAAAAGTTTTTGAATGATGTTTCATTTTTCTTATTATTGGTTAAAATATGACCTAGATGCAGTGTTGTGTGCGATTCCCTTAGTTGCATGATATAATATTGAATTTGATGATCATTTATTGTAAGAGTGTTAGAAATCTCCAGTCGCAACCTAAAAACTTTTTTTTTATCCCAGTGCTTAAAAAGATATGATCTCAAAAAATCAAATGTTTTTCAATTTTAGAAGTTCATATAGTCAATAGAAAGAATCCTATGCAGTGATTAATGGTTCTTGATTTGAAGAGGGTTCTTTTGCTAAACTTAATATGCTGATTTGTTGTAGTCTATAGATAATTTGCAGATAATGATGAAAATTAAATTTAGAATAGAATAGGGTAATATTTATTTGAATTCACTTCCATTCACAGAATGTGAATCATCAAAAAAGAGAGATTTAAAACATAAAAAAAATGCTTGTCTAACTAGAATATCTGATTGTCAAAGATTATATTTGATTTTATCTGCCAGCTGTGATATTTTTGAGTGACCTTTAGATTCTTGTAAATGTACTTATCCAGTTGAACAGCACTGATCAGCATCAGTCACTTCTTTTAATAATATATATTTTTATTTTCTTCTTTATTCTTTGTGTTCTTGTATTTTTTCAAAATATAAAATATGTCCTGCTATAACAGGTCCTTCAGTGTTGTAATTTATTTCCCTCGTATAGTGACAGTCTCTCACCCTCTCTCTCTCTCTCTCTCTCTCTCTCTCTCTCCGTGACGCACATGTTCTCTGTTTTCTGGTCAGTGGCAGCTGAGCAGGATGACTCATTTTTGGCATCTTTAATTAAACATCTGTCCTCACCTCTCAAACCACGCTCCTATTTGAGATTTAGCCTGGTAATACAGCACATTTAGAAATCTGTAATACCTGTACGGTATATGCATGAAATCAAATCCAGTTACACTTCATTTTGATTGTCCACTTTAGACATTCTACTGATTTGTCAACGTATTCTACTAACCAGAACCTTAACGGTTTACTGATACACCAATGAGAGTTAGTTGACATGTAGTGTAACAATAAACAGCTGGATTTTTATTAGCTAACATTAACAAAGATGGATAAATACTGTATCAAATGTATTGCTCATTGTTAGTTCATGTTTAATACATAACTAATATTAACAAATGAAACATGATGTTACCAAATAAGGTGTAATTTAAAATCCTGTTACATTTTATTCCAATGTGATTGTTTCAATGTATTTATACATTTACTGAGTAATATAAATTAAGTATGGTCTTAAGTTTGGTCTAGGGCAGGGTCGGCAACCTTCAAAATCAAAAGAGCCATTCTGGCCTCTACTACCGAATAAAAGTCACGGGAGCCACAAAACCTATGTGATCCCTAAAATTGAAATAACACTGCATATAAAGGTTTATATCCAGTTTGTAATACATAAAATAACTAAAGTGTGTAGCATTTATGAAATTACAGAACTACAAAAATAAAACTAATGACATTTTATTGCTGTTTGTGACAATGGAAAACATCAAAATAAAAAATAAAAAATAATGTAACAAGATTACTTCGATCTTGAAATTTAAGAGGTATACCATTGAAAAAGTTAATTAATAAAATAGCTTTTTCAAAGCTAGGGGAGCCTTTGCAAAGGGACGAAGGTTGGAGCCGCAGGTTGCAGACCCCTGGTCTAGGGTTAGTTACATGTAATTATGTATCATTTGGAGTTGTTAATAATAATAATAAAATGAAGCATAATTACATGTAACACGTGTAACAAGGACGTGTTACCTAAATCATTGTATTTGTAGCCCAAAAAATAAACATTATTTTTTTTAGTAGTAGTATTTTTAGCTCTGTGGTAGCTAATGTGTTAGAAGTGGTTGCTTTTAAGTGAATTCTAGTACATTCAGGAGGGTTTTGAGGGTGTACAGGATGATTGCCAAGTGGTCAATCAAGTCAAAATAGATCCATCCTAAGACTGAGTTCATCTGAGTTCATCAGGATGACTCCTTCATTGTAAGTCTATGGGATTTTACATGTTTTATTGTACAAGTTTATTACCTATAATCTGAGGAGTTTTGAGAAAAATAAAATAGTGAAACAAACAGTTAATTTGAGCAATAATAATTGTGTAGGAACCACTAATAATCATTTTGGTTTTGCTAAGATGTTGTCTTTGTATTAAATTGAAGTGTCATTCGTCATCGGGTCTAAAACAAAAGAGAAATATTGGGTCTACACAGTCTTGTTACTAATGACTTGTTCAGCTTGGCTGAAGGCACCTGCAACATTTCCTCTGAACCCAATGCAGGTCAGTGGAATAGTAAGTGAATTAGATGAGGGGCGATTGTTTTCCTCACAGTCTTGGCTTATACTGAGCAAACAGCTTCTCTTTCTCTCTCGGCTCCCTTCGCTCTGCAACTATCTCTCGACTTCTCTTTCGGCGGCTCTTTTATTCACTCACATCGCCTCACAGGCCAGGATTCTGGTGTCAAGTGTTTGACAGGGGTTACACTTTAGCTGAGGTGATGTCCGGCTGACTGTTGTGTCAGAGGTGTGTCACCATAGACACGGGAAACGTCACATTAAGAACAGCAGTGAACCCGTCCAAATGTCTCGGCAAATGTACACAACTTGAGTTGAGAGGAAATAGGAACCCAAAGAAGCTGTACAAACTTTTAACATTTGCGTGTTAATATGAATGGGTGAACAATCACATTTTACCACATGCACACATTTTTATTTTATTTACATAAAGCCTGTTTTGGGATATTATTATATTAATATTATTATTGGGATATTATTTTGGGACATTTTCTGCATAGTTTAATTTTATTACACAGACGTTCATGACAATCAATCTTTCCAAATTCTCATTCATATAATATGTCCAGTTATTTTTAATGCCATTTTTCTTATGTAATCTTATTTAAAATTAGCAATTTATTATTTTTTAGTAAAACGTCTATTTATTTACATTGTTAAACAATACAGAAAATATTGCCATGATAAAAAATGATTTTAAAACATAACTTTCATAACTTTCTGTGGTGTATCACACCTGAGTTCACTTTCTCTCTAGCCACACTCAGGCCTGCCACTCCTGCCACACCTGTTCTCAATCAAGAAATCCCTTAAAAAGGACCTCCCTGACAAAGTGAAGTGGACCAAAATATCTTCAAAAGCTAGGCATTATGCTGAGATCATGCCAGAAAAGGCTATAAAGCCGTCTCTAAAGCTTTTGGGACTTCAACTTTTGGGAATCACAGTGAGAGTCATCCACAAGTGGTGAAAACATGGAACAGTGGTGAACCTTCCCAAGAGCGCAGTGACGAGTCATCCAAGAGGTCACAAAAGACCCGATAACAACATTACGATGTTGTTGCGATGAGCCTCACTTGCCTCAGTTAAGGTCAATGTTCATGACTCCACCATAAGAAAGAGACAAGGTTAAAAAGTGGCCTGCATGGCAGAGTTCCAAAATGGAAAACACTAATGAGCAAAAATAACATTAACGCTTGTCTCATTTTTGCCAGAAAACATCTTGATGATCCCAAAGAGTTTTAGAAAAAACTCTGTGGACAGACAAGACTAAAGTGGAACTTTTTGGAAGATGTGTGTCCCATTACATCTGGTGTAAAAGTATCACCGCATTTCAGAAAAAGAACATCATACCAACAGTAAAATATGGTGGTGGTAGTGTAATGGTCTGAGACTCTTTTGCTGCCTACCAAAGAATCTTGAAGGAGAATATCCGACCATCTGTTCATGACCACTGTGGTTGCGACTAAGGAAACATTTAAGTTTTGTTAGATATTTTCATATTGTAGTCATTTCAAATTTAATCTCCAGATTAAATGTAGAATGTAGAAATAAACTAAAGATAGTGGCTTATATTTTAAATATTTTTTAATGGCATCATTTTATGAAAGAAGGGCAGTATCACCGATACCAATACTGATGTCAATATGAAACAGATTTTTTCTCAGTTATTGCCATTAATTATAGCCATTCAGCATTACAGTATAACATTTGAAAGCTTTCATTGCAGAAAGCTATAACTGTAACACTTGTTCCTGTCTGTCCGGGTCGTCTTTGTCACTTCCTGTCAGTCTTGACATTGTTTCACTTCCTGTCTATCGTGTCATCATTTCACTTCCTATACCTGTGGTGTATCACTGTCATTAGTCTCACCAGCTGTTTCTCATCTCGTGTCTCCCTTTATATTCCCTCATGTGTTAAGTTGTCTGTGTTGGTTATTGAAGTTTGTTTGCTGTTGTTTGTGGATGCCCTCTTGTCTCCATGGAGTTTCTAGTGTTTTTTTAGTTTAATAAAAGTGTTTGCAGTAAGACTGCTTCTGCCTCGCTCTCCCGCATCGCATACCAGCACAAATCGTGACAATGACATTTGAAGATTTACTAGGCTTTAAAAAAAAAACTTTATTCAAGTCAACTTAATGGACTTCACAGAAACCATTTATAACAAATGTTATATTTATGTGCCCTTCAGTATGTCAGATTTTAACTTGCCCTGTCAAAATGCAAAATCGACCTATGTAACCTTGTAAACAGTGCTTTAAGATTTTCAGGTATGTTTAACAGGTAGAATATACAGAAATTGAATAAAGTTATCATAGATTAATCCTTATTTACAAATGTTAGTCAGTCAAGAGCAGTGAGGATATTCTCTTTTTCTTACGTTCTTTGATTATCTTCAATGACAGCACCAGATTTATTAGGCTGCTGTCACTTTAAGAACTGATGTTGCCATACATGTATACACACGGATATGACAAGTATTTTCTCACTCTCAAAGTATTTTCAACTCTTTAAATTCATTTAAGACATAATTTAACCCATGTAATTGTGCTTACGAGGATACTCAACAAAACTGGCATTGCGTCATAATTTTGTGTGTTTTTGTCTATTCAGGTGCTGTCTGAAGCGGCTATCTGTGCGCACAAGTATGTGTGTTACACCGACCACAGACTGACAGACAGCACATGCCCTCTTTTCTGTCTTATTGTGCTTGAATAGTGTAAAAGCTTTTGCATGAATTAGTGTGGTCATAACGTAATGCTGGCCAAAGAAAGATAGAAAAACGGATGCTACATTAATTCTGTTAAATATTGCGTTAAACTGAAAAATGTTATTGCATGTGTTAACGTATTCATTATGAGCACTAAGTATGTAATTATGTAATTTCCACTGAAACAGAAAGAGAAGTTGAGACATATCAAGCACTTTGTTTATATCACAGCTCGACCAGAGCCAGTGATCTTAATAAAGCTGCAGTCTCCTCCTAATCTCTTCCATATCGCATTACAATACAGCATTATGTGCAGAATTCAAATGGGTCCGATATGTTTTGTGGTCTGTGCAGACTCTCACATATGAGCCTCTCTGTGCTATCATGTCTCTGGACCTGAGCAGACTGTGTTTGCTCTGCGGAGGATCACGTGAGGCTAACATGAAACCAAACTTAATTTGCCCCAATGGAAGACATCGTTCCCCATCCTCCATTTAGTCCACCATGTGCCATTCACCATGTAGAAACTACTAAATGTGTGAACAAGTGACTGATTTCAGCCGCAGCTTCAGCATCTCTTTAGAATGTAGGGGGTGGGGCTTCAGATTCTAGAGTGCTTTTAATTGGACAGAAAATCTGATGGTATTTCATATTTGCGGAAGTGAGAGACTATACGTTTTGAAGGCTTATATTTTCCAAATGCCAATATTATCAAAAGCCAAAAAACATTAATTGATTTCATAGATACTTTAAACCTACCCATACCACCAAACCTGCCCTTAACCTTACCAATATCCTACTTCAATAGCAGCACAAGTGTTTTACAATACAAGACAATAAGTATTTTTAAGTACATGCAGTTCTAGTTAAAGACACCTAATATAAAATGTGACCATGCTTTTAAATTACAATTAAAATAATATAACATAATTTGGAGGAGGACATGTTTAATTATCATATTTAAAAAATATACACTATGCCACTCCAAAAGAGGATGTTTAGTGTTTCCTTCATGGATTGTGATGACTTGTGAAATTTGCCATCACTCCCAAATTTGCAGTGTAAAATAGATTCACAGTGAAAGCAAAAATAACCTAGCAATGACTGGCATTTTTGCAAGTCTTGTGATACTGACACCTCCTAAAATATGTCACCTCTCACCAGCTGCTGTCCTCAGGGTTCCATTCAGACCAGTAACCAAGAAACAATGCGCCTCTCAGAAACATTTACTGCTTGAGTTGTATTAGGCAAGAACATGCTCTAACAGTTCTTCTTTGTTTTGTAGGTCCCAGCACTGTTGATTCTTCCTCGGTTTGTTGACCTTCGCCTCAAAATCAGATGTAGAAGAACCAGTATATGAAATATTGAACCAGTGATATTGTTCTGGTGAAGGTTGAATTGGGTGGTTGTGTGACATCTGAGGCCACATGACGGTCCAGGCTGGAAGGAGGGAAGAGGTGGCACTAGTTGACTTTGACAGTATGGAAAATATTGACAACGGTGTAGACAACTTCAACGACCCAGACTATCCCAATGAGATGACGGCTTTGACAGTAGAAATGCCAGATTTTGGGCCTGGCAGCACCTACTGCAATGCAGCAAAAGTGTCGCCATATAAAGAGAAGACCCAACTAAATCTGGATATACCACAATCACCTGTCTTGCCCCCTCACACGAGGAGAGGACGGGCTAGCTGTGCTAGTCTAATTTCCAACTGGAAGTTACTTTTGAACAGTGAAGGAACACAAAGTGAGACAATCTTCAGTAAACTGGCCAAAGAATGTTACGAGGACTTGTTTGTTGATAAGCGACTCCTTGATGATGGTGATCAGAAGGTCATCATTAACATCGCTGGTCTTCGCTTCGAAACCCGCCTGAGGACCCTCAACCAATTCCCTGACACTCTTCTGGGTGACCCAATGAAAAGAATGAGCTATTTTGACCCAATGAGAAACGAGTACTTTTTTGACCGCAATCGTCCAAGCTTTGATGGAATCCTGTACTACTATCAGTCGGGGGGCAAGATTCGCCGGCCTGCAAATGTACCTCTAGATGTTTTCGCAGATGAGATCATCTTCTATGAGTTAGGACAGGAAGCCATGGATCAGTTCCGTGAGGAGGAAGGCTTTATCAAAGAACCGGAGGTCCCGTTGCCGTCCAATGAGTTCCACAGGCAGTTCTGGCTGCTTTTTGAATATCCCGAGAGCTCAAACGCAGCCAGAGGGGTTGCTCTCGTTTCCATCTTCGTCATTGTCATCTCCATCTTCATATTTTGCCTTGAGACTCTCCCAGAATTCCGTGAGGACCTGGAGATTTTTCCAACTGCTGGTTTTTCCTTAAACCAAACACATCCCTCAGGTTCTCCTCCAAGCGCATCTCCTAAATCCATCACCAGCACCTTTTCTGACCCCTTCTTCATCATTGAGACGGCTTGCATTATCTGGTTCTTCTTCGAGCTCCTAGTCCGTTTCCTGGCCTGCCCCAGCAAGCGAGAATTTTTCAACAACATCATGAACATGATTGACATTGTCTCCATTATTCCCTATTTTGTCACTTTGATAACTGAAATCGTGACCACCACCAATAAGTCCAACACAGGGCAGAATATGTCCCTGGCCATCTTGCGAATCATTAGACTAGTGCGAGTCTTCAGGATCTTTAAGCTTTCCAGACACTCCAAAGGCCTGCAGATCCTGGGTCAGACGCTCAAGGCCAGCATGAGGGAACTTGGGCTGCTCATCTTCTTTCTCTTCATTGGCGTCATTCTCTTTTCCAGCGCCATTTATTTCGCTGAGGTGGACGACCCCAACACCCAGTTTGTTAGCATCCCTGATGGATTCTGGTGGGCAGTAGTTACCATGACCACTGTGGGTTATGGAGACATGTGTCCTATTACACTAGGCGGTAAGATTGTGGGCACTCTATGTGCGATTGCTGGGGTGTTGACCATTGCCCTGCCAGTGCCTGTAATAGTCTCAAATTTCAACTACTTTTACCATAGAGAGACAGAGCAGGAGGAAAAGCAGCCCATACCTGAGACAACTGATCAAGCTTCAAAGTCAGGGAACAATACAAAACATGGAAGTACTTCGTCTCTGAGCAAGGCAAATGGGAACTGGCAGACTGACAAATCAAAGTATTAAAATCCATATTAAGAGTATATGATTGGATCATTTTTGCAGTGACTATAATGTTTCTAGAATGTTAACAGTTCCTCTAACTCGAACTGATGGAGTTGGAAGAACTTTTAATTTATCTAGACAATATCTAGATTCATCAGGGGGGGAGATGATTATAAAAGTTACCTAACATGAGTGAAATTAATGAGATAATATTTTCTCTGAAAACATAAGTAACAGGAATTATTATTTTTTTGTTAGATTTTCATCCGTGTTGCATAATCCTGTTATTAAATAATAAAACAAATTAAACCATCTCATAATCACATAAAGCTGGCACATCCGGTCCACTATGTGTAATTAAAAATGATAGAATCACTCTAAAATTAAATGACAACTGCACTATCATTAAGTGCACTTGGGTGGCTTAATGTTTCCATTTTAGGTCATTAGCAAAAAATTGTCGTATTATTGTCTCTATGTATGTGTTTTCCAATATAATTCCAATTCTAATTCATTGTATCATTTTATATTTGAAATGATAATCACGGCTTGTTGTGGCACTTTAGAGGAAGCTCAGCCAATGAACAGGAGAAATGTATTTAGAGTTTTCCACTTACAGTCCATATTCATTTCTACGAGCATAACAGTGCCTTTCACTCAAATGGGATGAACCAGTTTTATATTGAGTGGAATTAATTTCCTCTTATTAATGGGAAATGTTGACTTGAGTTGAAAGAAATGGATCTATCAAAACTTTCAAGAAAGCTAAAAGAGATATCATTTTCTTTGACTGAGAAACACTCACTCTTGGATCATTTTGCTTAATAATAAGTGAAAATAAATAATGTTTTGTTGGAGAGAGAATCAGGGAGCAATGAGCCAAGGTCTCAATGTATTATACAAGTTGTTTTTCATTTATAGGAATCTTGGTGAGCTGTTTTCCCCAAGACATACGGGATATAAACACACATTTTCATTGTGTTTTTGGTGTTAATAACTGCTGCTATTTTATACTTAACTAAAGTGATGTCATTTTAGTATGAAGAAATAGTGTGCTATTTCTGTTTTAATATGTGCAGGACGAAATCAAGCAGAAAACTGTTGTCATAGCTAAACTGACATCTATTTGCAAATGTTTTCCTCCACAATGATGGTTCTTTACAGACTAACGGAACATTTTAACATTGTAATCCTTTTACTCTAGAATCAGAATTGTAATGAGAACATTCAAAGCCTTTAAAATATTAAAAATGAAACTTCAGGAACTTGAATATCATGTGCTTAGCCTGACAACTGATCATAGTTGTACATTTATGACTGTAAATAAGTGACAACATAAAGCCATTTAATGTGTTAATAACTGTGTTGTTACTGTATGTAATAAAATTCTACGTTGTGTATTTGTTGTTTTTTGTGTATTTTGTACGTTTTTGGCATGAAAAGGTTTCTGATGCGATCACTTCAAAACTTTTTTTCCAGAATTATCATTAGAGACATGAATTTATCACCTGTAATACTGAATTGGTTATTTTATGCTAACAGTGGCTGAGGCCGGAAATGTCATGTCCCTTTACTGTTAATGCAATATACCAATTATTTTTTCTCTCTTTAATTTTCATAACTTGGAAGGAAAACATAGACTTTGCCTCAGAAATTAATTATACATTTTAAGTAAAATATGGAAATTGTGTGATTGTCCTCGACATGAACTGCAATACACAGAAATCAAGTAAAATGAGCAATGTGGAAAGGAAAAGAATGAACTTTTTTTTTCCTGTGACCTACATTTATGTATTTAAGTCGCATCAGTGTTTTGCATGAGTCTAGTCAGAAAGTGTGCCGAGGAGTTATCTGGCGGTCAGGTCTTCGAGGTCCTCCACCGATCTGGAAACCCCTCTCCCTCATTCACTTACTGTGTGTTATATAAGATGTCCTCATTACCAGCAATAACAGGCTAGACTTTCACTGTAACATGAGCAGCTGCTCTTTTTCTCTTTCATCAGAGACAGATCATAGACATGCTTCCCTTTTCCTCTCACATTATTGCATTGGCTGCATCTGTAATCCCTTATTATAACCTCATTCACAATATTCCCTACATTACACCACTAATATCGTCCACTGAAGTTGACAAGTGAGCAAATTCAAACACTGAGTGTGCCGGAAGTGCTGTGGAGTTCATTCAGCGTGACGTTCACAGTCCATGGGTGTTGATGCTAGGCGTTCAGTGTAAGTCGATTGTTCTGAGGTGCATTATGGGATTGACACTCAATGTCCACTATGAATACCGACACCATTACAAATGGTTGGTCCTTCAAAACAGACATTATAAGTGTATACAAAGCGATTTCAAATAAACCATTGTCTCAAGCCATGTATTAAATTGTAATTTCATCATTACAAGTGTTATAATGAATATATTTAAATACATGACATACAAGTTTCAATAGAAATTATATAAAGTATATTTTAATTGTGTTTTTGTATCCTTTGGACAAATTGCTTCTATATTCCTCAAATTGTAAGTCGCTTTGGATAAAAGCGTCTGCTAAATGAGTAAATGTAAATGTAAATGTTAATTGACCAAACATGCTTCAGCAGTGCATTCA